>JAUMHA010422305.1:0-21853 GCA_032359765.1 Saxidomus gigantea
TATTATAGCTCACATGCTTTAATGGGTAGAAGAGGAGCTATTGTGATCACCATTGTGTCTGTCATCGAGCTTAAACATTCAAAATACAAAGTAAAACCCTAAAATTCTTTATAACATAAAAATACCCAGTGATATTGAGTCAGTAAGAAGGTTAATAATGCTATCTGAACACTGACCTTGTATTAAAATGCTAAATTGTTCAATTTAGTGTCATTTTTTGTTAGCTCACTTGGCACGGAGTGCAAGGATGAGCTATTAGGATCGCTCACCGGCCGTCATATGTCATTACATTAGGCATGAACCACTACCAAGATTGTTAAAATCATGACGCCCCAGCTTAAAATTGACCCGCGCTGGAGGTCACTTGATTTTACATAGGCTTGTATAGTGAAAACTTTAAAAATCTTCTCTGAAACCATAGGACCTGGAGCTTAGATATTAAGCATGTAGCATTGCCTAGTGGACCTCTACCAAGAACAAATTATTACTCACATGTCAAAATTGACCTCGCCCAGGTTTCACTTGATTTTATATGGACTTGTATAGGAAAAACTTTAAAAAATCTTCTTCTCTGAAGCCAGGTGAGCGATATAGGGCCATCGTGACTCTCTTGTTAAGACTTTTTTATGCAGTTGGCCCAAGGGTCACTTCACATAGATTTGTGAAGTAAAAGTTTTAGTATTAATTTTGTTGTTCAAAACCACAATCCTAAAAGCTTACTTATTAGTATGTTAGTATCATCTGGTTTTCTTCTACACTGTTTATAGAATGGTTCTGGGCAGAAAATAACCTGTCCTTTGTGGTAGGTTTTTGGTTATGCATACCAGTAAACTTAAAAAGAATCAAGTTTAAAGTTCTAGCAAGATTTTAAATGATTTGTTATAAATGTTCCATTTGCCACAACTAATCTGAGTTAGCAAGTTAACCCTGATCATGGTCAACATACTGTAAATCATGAATTATTCATGGGAACTTAATTTTCACGCCTTTTTTTTATGAGAGCACTCCTGTTGCGAATTCATAATTTCGCTAATTCAATGTTTTAAAGAAAAGATTGATAATGTTACAACAGTGTGAACCAGCAGGATTGCGTTTCTGCAAATTAATGGTCTCGTGAATTGATTCAGAGATAAAAAGATGCAAACTTTTTGTTTTAGCGAATTCAAAAATATAAATTGAAAATCTCTTTCTCTGAAACTGCAGTTTGAATTTCAAAATGATCTTTTGGAATGGTTTATTGGGTGTTCTACTACATACAGTGTTCAAAGCTTGTTGATTCTGTAAACTTGCTTGACCCTATACTAGCATTGTTCATACGTGTACCCAGATGAGCGTTATAGGGCCATCATGGCCTGTCATGACTTAAATACTGAAAAACTGTGCTTATAATTAAGTCTCCCACCACAAGTGGGTGTGGAGATACATTGATTTTGTGCTGTCTGTCTGTCTGTCCGACTGTCTTTACTATCACAAAGTTTGTCCGGACTGACGCACCAACGGGGAGCGATGGTGTAGAACAGGGGAGTGGTAGTGTAGAATAGGGGAGCAGTTGTGTAGAGGATATTAAGGTCTCTGCCGCTCATTCCGGAGGTTGCAGGTTTGAGCCCCACTGGGATAGCAACCATACCTCCTCATATGACACCAGTACTGGTTTTTCCAGGAAGCTGACTCAAGAGTGACTCGGTAAGCTACAAGCTTTTTTCACAAGCTAATATAAATTAGTATAAACTAAAGTTTGTCCGCATTTCTTTACCAAAACCCCTTGTAAAATTTTATATAGCTGCAGTTGTATAAGTTTGAAGACTAGTTGTGCATACAAAATCTTGGTTCACTAGGTCAAAGGTCAAAGGGGTGGAAGACATATGTTCTTTTTCTTACAAAACAATCTTTAGTTGTGTCGCCCTCTCGGAGAAAAGCCGATACATAGGGATCGCTTTGTCAGTCAGGGACCGTCCATCCGTCACAAACCTTAACATTGGCTATAACTTTGCCATTTCTTAAGATTTCTTCATCAAACTTTCAAATTGCATTTCTTTTGACAAAAGGGTGGTGATGCCGCCAAATCTTGTAGGTCAAGGTCATATTTGACAGAGTTATTCTCCTTTTTGTACTTAGATTTTGTCACAAAATTATTGGTTATTCTGACAAAGTGTAAGAGGGCGACACAAGTGTTCTACTGAACACCTATTTAGTTTTCATGTTAATTGTGAGACCATTCTAGACATCAGACTTCATAAAAGTAAATATGCATGAAGGAAAAATAACCAATTTTGTTCATTTGCAATTGCACTTAAATGAATACAGTCCTAATTATGCTTGTACTTATATGGGCAGTCAACCAGTATTCAGATAAATCATGCTCAGACATTGTTGCATAGGCTTTGATAAATGTAGATGACAATGATACCTACATATTTAAATATTGTATGCCTATTATAAATCCTTAATCCTGATTGGCCGATACCAATCACATGCTACGTCCGCAAAAGTATGAGTAGACATGGAAAATAACGTGTAGATCTGTGCAGATTTCATGTCATTTCTGTTATTTTTTTTGCATATTTTCACTACTTCTGATGAGGTATATGATATAATAATAAATAAATTTAGACTGTTTTGTTCAATATAAAGTTTTGCGGACCTGTGTACAAATGATATTTTTCTTTGATCTTGATCAAATTATTACCTTTTAGTAGGTCCACAAAACTGTATATTGAACTCAACTTTAGTGTATAATTGTAAAGTGTATATGTAGAAGTCTGTGGTTACTGAGTTACTGTTCTTGGTGAAAATCAGTGGTTAGACTGTTACAGAACTTGTTCTCTAGTGTCCTTGCGTTACCAAACTTGCTATATGGCATCTATGCATTGACACATTTAAAAACATTCTGGCCCAATGAACATAGGGGCACTGCTTAGTATTACTAAAATGATTACAAAATCTTTGAACAGTTTCTTGTATGAATCAATAGTAGGAATGTAACCAATGGTCACCAAATTTGCTTTGAAGGATTGACTTGCATTGACTCATTTTACGAACCAGGAAATGGTTCTTGTTCACTGCATGCATGTAAGGGCCACTGTTACTAAAAATATTAAAAGCTATAATCTTTTAATGGCTTCTTCAAGAATATAACAGTACTTTCAAGTAATACAGTATTATAGTGTAATAGAACACTACAGAGCTATACAGTATAACAGTACCATACAGTATTACAGTGATATTCTGTACAATGATACACACAATTATACAGTACTTAAGTACTCTACAGTTACTACAGTACTATTAAATACTACAGCACTGTACAGTACTTTGTGACATTGATCGCATATTTGATTTCAGCTTGCTCAGATGAGCAACTTCAAGTTTGTCCACTTGTTTTTAGAATGAACTGTACAAACCATTGCTTGCTGGTGCTTTGTAGTATTTAGTTTCATTTTCTTTATTTGCAAATTATTTGAATAGTATTAGAATTGCAAATCTGAATTGAATGGTAATCAGTGAAATTACTTTCCAAAACTGTTGGACACATATCTCATGCACTGTCTTCATGATTAGTTTCTAGATTGATGAAAACTTTCCAATCGGCAGACGATGTTTCAAGTCATTGGTCAACACCCCCATCATCATGCCCCTCAACACCTCCAAGACCCCGCCTTCCAAAATATTTTAAACCCACTCCGTTCTTACCTCGTGATTCACCACCGCCAGTTCTTCCTCGGCATATGGAATCAAGCCTACCACATTGTTATGCAGAAGTTCCTTCTCCACCACTCCGACAGCGGACATTTCTAAGTGATTTTTCACAAAGTAGTGAAGAGGGTTCTAATAGATTTCGTCCAGTGATTCCCTCTCCTAAACCTTTGAGGCAAACTTTTTTCAGCGATCTTTCACCTGATAGAATGGAAGGTTTGTCAAATTGTTCTCCTGAATTTTCATCTCCAAAAACTTTGAGGAAAGTGTGTAAGGATGAGTCTTCACAAAATCTTGGAAAGAAACTGTATAAACCTTCTCCTGTTGTTCAATCAACAAGATCTTTAAGGACTAAATTTTTTCAAGACTTTTCACAAGATGGTGATGATGGTACAACTAAACCTGAAGTTGTTCCATCTACAAAATCAGTAAGGTGTATCATTCAAGAATTCTCACCTAATAAGGAAGCTGGTAGAACTAAAATTCCTCCGGCAGTGTCTCCAAAACCTTCAAGGAGGAAACTGATAGGGACTCATGTAAATAATACATTACCTCCTGCATCTAATAAAGACATTCAGTCTGCTAAACATCAGGGTGTACCATATTTGCCAGACGTTCCATCAATTGGGAAAGGTGCAGAAACAAGGACTTCTCCTAATAAATCTAGAAATGGGGAGAAAAAAGTGAGAGAGAAAAGTGTACCTGCTACATCATCTCCAAAGCCTGTAAAAGAGATTTCACAACAGGTTATACCAAAGGAGGATACAGATAAAACCGTGTCTGCTCCAGTGAAGCAGTCTCCAAAATTTTGGAGGAGAAGAAATTTCTTTGACTTTAAATCTCGTCAGGAAGAGGGCATACCAAAATCAAGGTCTGTGCCTGCTTCGCCAAAACTGACTTTGCGACAGTTTTGGAGAGATTATTCACCAAGCAGTGAAGAATGGGGATCGGATACTGCGATGGTATCATCTAGGTCTAAACAGTCCTCCAAGTCAAAAAAATCAAAGGGTCTCAGTTTGTTCAATAGGATGCGGAACAAGCTTCTGGATGTGGGCATTCCAGGTATACAGAGTGATGTGAGCATGCTGACCGTGTGCTATTTGTCCATACGTATGATCAGCTGTTCTTGATTTGTGTTGAATTTGGTTGATTTTCGTTTCTTGACTTGTTTTTGATTGGGTGATCTTGAGGAGGCTGTACTAACCTTGTCAGAGTTTGAATGTTGCAATTTTGTCTCTGAATTGAAGCAGAACTTGTATTATTCAAAACATTGTCTTCTTGAACTGTAGACTTTTCTTGCCTGTTTTTTTTTGTGATTCTGTATGAAAAATGTTCAGTTGTGCATTTGCATCAGATACCTAATATTTCTTTCCTGTAATCTTCATTGATCATTTACATTGTTTCCTTTTCTCATGTGAAGAAAACACAGAAAAGTGTATGGAATTTGAAGTTACAAAATGTTTCAGGAATTTTGTTCAGATTTGCAGTTACTGCATGGTTGTGCATGTTTGTTGTTGTTTTGCATTGATTCTTATAAGTGATACCATCACATGTTTGTCATTGTCATGTTCATGAAATAAGATTTATACCTACTGCATGTGCTGTGGGGAGATTAAATTAATTTGGTGTGATATTGATAGTTACATGTTTTCTTCTGTTTCTATTAATAGACACAGATGGCTTTGACTCAAACAGAACAGCTGAAGGACCATCTGCTGCTTGGAAAAATGTAAGTGTTGAGGATCATGGTTGGTCCTTACCAATACAGGTCGAGTCTCATAAAAAACACGCATTTAATTCACCACAGTCTCGAAGTTACAGCCTTGATTCACCAAGGTCACATGACTCTCCCAGGTCACAATCTCAGAACATATTCCCTCCACCTAGAAGTTTCGCCTCGGGTCATAGTGACCTCCCAAGAGAAATTCCTGTTGTATTTGAAGGAATAAATCAGGGTCTTAGAAGTCTAAGGCAAATTCCTGTTGAAGTTGAACAAGGTCAAGATAATGAATTGGCCAGATCAGTAAATATTGAAAGGAGTCCAATACAGCGTGCACTCCTTCGTGAATATGCTTCAACAGAAATTGATAGTAAACAGGGACAGCAAAATTCTGATTGTCTGCCCAGCTCTCCAAAGCGGGCAATACCAATACAAATAAATAAAGGGTCTATTGGTTCTCAGATTTCCATAGAAAATGAACAGAAACCTGACTCATCAAGACAAATCAGGATTGAGCGTGAAAAAAAGAAAGCAGATTTAGAAAGACGTAGAATAGATCTTGAAAGAGACATAGATAATGTAATATATGAGGCAATAAGACAAGTACCTATATATGACAAAGAGACTAAACAAGAAATAAAACCACCTGCATTTGGTAAGTTCCCAGATATTGATCCACCACCATATGGAGCACAGCAAAGTGAATATATTGTTCCAACAAAAGTTGAATCTCAGAGAGAGAAACGTGTCGAAGAAGCCATCCAACATCAGGTGGAAAGTGCAAGAAAAGAAACATTACAAAAGCAATGGAATTTGAACCAGGCTAAAAAACAAAGTACACAAACACAGAATTCTCCTTTATTGTATGCTACTTTGCCTACAAAGAAGAAAGTTCCTTCTGATAAGCCATCACAACAAAGCTTTGAAACTGAAGCAGGAAGTTATTCTACATTGCCATCATTCAGACATAAGGGTAAAAGAAGTGGCAGCCCAGAACTGCAACAGCAACGCAGCATCATTTATGATGATGTCTGTTTTAGTGACATTGAAGGTGGCAGAGGTAAGGCTCAGCCTTCATGGAGGCCTATGCATTCACCTCTGCAATCTAGGCATGTGTGGAAACCTAAGGTGCATGCTAGTGATGCACCGATACCAGCTTGGGCACCCCTCCCTTCTTCAGAACAGCAAAAAAGAGATTGGAATCAAGAGGTTGTATCCAATAAATCTGAAAGTCAAGGTAGCTTTGATCCTCAAGGTCCTGGTCAGGTAGAAGCAAGGGTACAACAGAGGAGAGGTTTCATACCCATTCAGATTCAACATGAACAGAGACCAAATAAAGGTATCAGGCATGGTTCTGCATGAATACCTGATTACCTTAGTGGGCCTAATGTTATCTCTAACATGTCACAGCAGCTTATATAGTATAGTATAGAGAGTTACTTAGATAGTTTACTAGCTCATCTGAGCCAAAGGCTCTTGATATGCTTAAGTATGGGTGAATTGTCCTGCGTCCATTGCCAACATTTCACTTAATGCTCTTTCTGTCTTAAAGTATATGACTCCTGGTTGGAGTGCCACTAAACTTGCTATCTAGCATCCTTACATTGAAGGCTTTCTACAAATAGCCATAGGAAATGGCTCTGGTTCACTGCACATTTGGGCCACTGTAACTAGAAATAGGAAACTCGTAAAACGGCTTTTCCTGATGAGCCAATGTCTACATCATCCTTGTAATGCCTCCAGGACCTGTCAAATAAACGAAATGTTCCCTTCCGCTGCACATAGGGTCCACTGTTACTAAAAGTAGAAAAAGGGTTTTACTGCTTCTTCTGTGTAGCATCCTTACATTTACTGCTTTTGTAAATAGATAATGGTTATGGTTCACTGCACATAGGGGCCATTGTTATGAAACATAGAAAAATCTTTTTTCTCGTGAATCAATAGTTGGAAAGTCACCAAATTTGATCAGCAGACTCCTTTCAGAAAACAGGAAATGGTTCAGGTCAACTGCACATTGAGGCCCCTGTTTCTAAAATTAAAACAATATCTAAACCCCTTGTTCTCATGAAGCAATGGTTGGAATGTCAGCAGATTGTGCTTAGTTATTGTAATCACCTGATGTCTGTCATCCATCATCATAAGTCTGTCCATGCATCAACATGCCTTCTTGGAAGAAGAGGGGTATATTGTTCTGCAGAATCTGAGGTTGGTCAATCTGTCCGTACTTCTACCAAGTGGTTTCTGGATAATAACTAGATAACGCCTGGGCCTTGCATCTTGAAACATGATGTGGAGGTTAGTCATGACCAGCAGATGACCCCTATTGATTTTGAGGTCAGTAGGTCAAAGGTTATGGTCACAGAGACACGAAATAGTAATAAAATGGTTACTGGATGATAACTTGAGAACGCATGGGCCTAGCATCTTGAAACTTGATGCGGAGGTTAGTCATGACTAGCAGAATACCTTAATTGATTATACGGTCAATGGTGAAGGTCACAGTGACCAGAAATAGTAGAAAGGTTTCAAGAGGATAACTCCATTTTCAGGTTATAAGGTCTTACGCCAATTTCACAGTGACTTTTACAATAAAAACGGTTCCTTGCATAGTTTGACATTATTCCACATTACTGATTGCATCAAGGGGGCATTGGTGTTTTACAAACAGGTCTTGTTTCAAATGCCATCTCCACCTCAACCAAACATGGACAGCTTGATTTTAACCAGTAGGTGGTCTCTATTGATACTAAGGTCACTGGGCCAAAGGCCAAGTTCAGATCTATTAATTTTAATATCTGGAGAGATCTTTAAACTAGATGGTGAGGTTGGTCTTGACCAGTAGAATACTTCTACTTATTTTGAGGTCACAGTGTCGAAGGTCAAGTGCCATGAACTCAGGTGATCGATTCAGTGCCATCATGGCCCTCATATTGTAAGTTATGATAACACATGCACCTAGTTAGTAATAAAAAGGATATATGGAAGTTTTAGAGTGTATGCCAGGCTGAAATATGAAAAGTTGATGGACGACTAGGCACCCCTAGCCCATCTTAAATATGGTAAGAATTTAATGAAGTGTTTACATTTTATTAGTTTGTTGTACTATATAAGATGAAGAGGGACATACAGTGAGGAATGTCTGTTTCACTTTCATGTAAGATTTATACCATAAATATATGCTGTTTACAAAATTCTTGGTCAGAATTCTTAGTTTAAGAAGGGAGCTAAAACTTGCTTTTGTCATCAGTTTCCCTGTTCTAGCATGCATAATACAATTGTTGGACTTGAATTGTACCCTTTTATGAAAATCCAGCTTAGGTATTGCCTTGATATTATTTCAACAGTTCATCTTGTTTAGTGTCTTGAAATGTTTGAGTTTGAATTTTATATATTTTGTACAAATCTATATCCACGTTATAGCCTTTGTCTGGTTATTTATATCACCCGTTATTGTACTTGTATGAATTAACACAAAACTGTCTAACTTAAGGGGTTGTTTTATGCAACAAATGTATATTTAAAGTTAAGATTTGTATAGTTCTGCATGTGGGATTTGCTGTACATATTATGACATCATTTCAGAATGTTTTACTCGGCATACTTTCAAAGCAGGAAGTTACATTCAAGTATCAGTAGCACAATGACAAGTAGCTCTTACTTTACTAAGAAAGATGTCTTACCAGCAGAGAAGACCATTATGTATATCACAACATTCTTAACTTTGTGTATTAAAGCAATAAGTACATGTAAGAAATACGTACAGTGCAGTTTTTTTTCTCAGTGATATTGCAAAAATAAGAAAGGCTTTCTGGCAACTCTTTTTTACTAAGAAACAACTTCAAAACGAATGAATGGCATATCAGTATTGTTTTAGAGTGAATAGAACATGGCTGTATCATTATCCAATAAGTATATTTTTCTTTTTTATATCTTTGAATTCAAAGTGATCATGGGACTTTAAGGATAGTTCTATAGTGACACATTATTTAAACTCCTGGCACTTAAAGAATTAAATCTTACTTGTAAGCGATGCTTTACCTATTAATGCAATCTTTAATCATAAACTTTTGATTACACATACATCAACTAGTTACTTCCCTTAGTTTTATGTTTTACAGTAGTTGTTTTATGTTTTACAGTGGTTGATCGAAATATAAACAGGGAATTATCACCCTTTAAACTCGCTGTTGACCAAGTGAAATTATCAAAATCGTTTGCCCTGATTAACGTCAAAAAATATACTGAACGTAAATTACGCCAGAAATCATATGCCATTAAGGTCATTAAGTTTGCTATTGCTTTCTGATGACATTTCCTCAATTTTCAACATATTATCGGAATAAAAAGTATAAACAAACAGTAGCCATTTGCTCATCTGTCTAACTTTCATGCAGACAGTCCATTAAAGACTTCTTTCCAACGCATATCTCATTTTTGTTGAAACTTTAGCATTGAAAAGTAGTGGAGAGACCAAAATTCATAACTCTCTCATCTCCCTTTAGTGTTGAGACCAAGGGCAGTGGCTTGACATTATAGTCACCACTTTGCCGGTTTGGTGTATGAGCATGTGTCAGTCTGTCCCCATGAGCTTGTCCGGACTGTTACTTCCCCATGCATTGACACATTTTGAATTGCATAATTGCTCACCACAATGGGACTGTGTGTTGTGCGCAAGACTAAAGTCGATAGCTCAAAGGTCAAGGTTACACTCAGAGATTAAAGGGGAAAATTGGACACCTTGTCAAGGCTGTATCTTCCTCATGCATTTAGACTATCCTGTTCAAAAGCTGAAAATCCACTCTGTTATATATACTTTAATTATTATCTGTCAGTAAGAGAAATAAACATGTATAACTTGTTTCTTGCATCTTTTCAAAGCACCTTATATGCTTTCAGCACCATTCCTGATCATAACTTAAAAGGGTAGTATAACTTTAATAAACCCCGTGTTTAAACATCTCCATCTGTCCCCTTTGAGACATTGATTAAGGCCAGTAACAGTGTGTATTACAATCGATATTGACCTCTACTGGTATGCAAGCTTTTATAGTGGACAATCTAGGAATATCTTAGTGCTGTTGTTTAGTGATCAAAGTGAGAAATGGGATTGAAACGCATAATTTGGTTTTAAGAGGAACGCAAGAATAGTGATCAAGTGTTGGCTGTTAAATGACTAAGTATTTTGACAGACCATTCAACATTGATGGGAAATTTGGTTATTATATTTTGCCATTTAAGCGCATTAGTAGAGCACTAAATTTAATTTCTTCTAAATTTATGAGCTTTCATTAATTTTATGCGGAAGAATGCCTAATAGAAGCAGGGATTAAATTATTCATGAAGATTATTGTGCTATTGATGACTGCTCTCATATTCTCGGATTATGATGGAGTTATTGGGAAACTGTAGGACACACTGTATAGATCAGTATGCTTTAATACATTCTGCCAGAACTATGTGTCACTACTTATTTAACTTTGTGTAATACATACAGTGTTACTCAATATGCTTTTCTAATAATTTATCAGTTGTAGATATTGAGAAAGTCTGATTCAAAACTGCAGAAAAATGTTGGATAAAAAGTCTAGTTCTCTAGGAGTTTACTCAATATGTTTTTTGGTGGTGGAGATATCGAGAATGTTCAATTAAAACTGTAGAAAATGTTGGATAAAGGTCTCACTGTCTTTGTACAAATTTAGTGTGTGGGAATAAAAGCAATAAGTGATATAATTAACAAAAGGGTATTATGTATCCTGAGACTTTAGTGTCATTACTGAAGAAAACGTCAGTGAATACAAATACAATAGAGGTAATAAGTATACATGGATATATATATCATTCCTTTTAGTTATATACTTGGAGTCCTTGTTATTTTTTTGTCGGACCTACGTAACTGCAAGCAGGTGGGTGGCTGTTTTTGTACATTGTGCATTCAAATAAAAGATGTTATAACATAAAAGTTTTGACAATAACCTTCATCAGATCATTTACATTTTTTTTTGCTTATTTATTCAGTGAATTTCATATATGTTTAACATTGCTAGAGTTATTGCCATTGGAAAATGTTTCTTTAGTGGTTTAGATGGACAGTTCAGTAAGGTCACATCAATGTCTAGGTCACATCTTGGGCCAAAGGTCATATATATGTCTGTATCTCCCAAACATTTTTATAATATCCTTGTCATAATCTGGTGGAGAGGATGTGAATAATCCATGTTTCAGTTATGCTTGGCTCAAGGTCAAGGTCACACTTAAGACTATATTTCCATAAAGATCAAACTTTGGTCAGATATAAATCTCCTCATGATGACAAAGTTCAAACAAAGGTCAAGTAACTCTTCCAACTCCATTGAATGATTCTTATAAATGAAACTTTGTGCATACTTTATCCAAGTTAGAGACTTTGTTTTATATGGCAATACTTATCCACTGTTTCAGGTTATCATAAAATACAAAGTTTCTGGTCAGAATTGAATGATAGTTCACATAAGATATAAGTATAATGCCTAGTTGTGCATGGTCTATGTTTCAGGTCACTTAGTCAAAGGTCAAGGCCACAGGAGCTTGAGATAGTGAAAATTTGCTAAAAAATGCTAAATCTCTGAAACCCCTGGTTAGAATTAAATGATACTTTACAGAAGTGATAAGCATGGTCCAATAATTAAAGCATCAAACATGACATAAATTTTATGTTCTGCATCAGTGTGGTGTTCATGTGATAGTTCTAGTTGATGTCTGTTGTGAGAATACTTTGATCCTGAAGGGCTTGATTCATCAGAATTATGTTTAATTTACAGTGGAATGCTTAGGGCCAGCTTTAATCTTTTATTTGTCAGATTTTTCTTTCTGTCAAGTATTTACCAATAGAAAACACACCCAGGTTTTTGTTTCATGGCCCAATTATCTATAAATAAATCACAGTAACTGAAGTTTCAGAGAAATAATGTGCAGTATTTTTGGTTCCTTTGTTGCTTTGAGTGCCAAAATTCTATTTTTGATCTAGTTTGTGCCTTTGGTGATTTTCAGTACTGGATCCCATCCAATATAGTGACTTCTGCTACAGTAAGAGTGTTTGCTCATTTTGTTACACTGTTACCTGCAACTGCTACTTTATTTCCAGTGCTGTGATAATTCAGTGTCTAATCTTAAAACTGTTTTTCTTGATTTCCTATATTCTTCTGTAGATTGCCTTTGAGCTTTCGCTTGTGTAAAAATACGGTCGCAAGAAAATGCGATGACCACCTCCTACACCCTGGTTGTCAGTACCCACATATGTGGAGTATGCAAAATCCTTACATGTAAGGGGACCTTTTGCACAGATAATCCTGCTCAGTAGCAGCTTCTGTGATGTTTAAAGTCAAATCTAATTGAAGAGACCAGTTGACCACAGAGGCCAAGGCAAGGTCATTGTTGCTAACTAGAAAAGTTTCTGATCCATAGTTTTATTAAGAGTACTGTAATTTCCGGACGATAGGCTGCTTCAATTTATTGGCTGAACCCTATAGTTTTATGATATAAGCCAAAAAATGAACATATTGGAAGCGGCCAATATGCCGAATGTGGTGCATATATCCAGGCATTTAAAATGAGCCGCGCCTTCATGTATGCCAGTTATGGTATAAATAATCACTCCGCTAATCTGCTGATATACGGTAGTTTGATTGATCCATGAAGGCACCATGGGTTGAAAAATATTGTTAAATTGTTTTCAGACAGCGTAAAGTACCTCAAATTCAAAATCTGTGCATTTGATTCGTAAGTAGATTCTATGAATCCAATTTAAAAAATCAAAGTGTCGTATAGGTCGCTTTATCGCATAGGCCACATCTACAAAAATAATCTTTTTCATACATATAGGCCGCGGCCTATTGTCTGCAAATTATGGTATGTGTCCTGTGATGAATTATGTGTGTAGGTTGTGTAAATGCACATAGTGATATTGCAAATCATCTTGCTTGGGTCAAAATTAAAGTCCCAGGACCACTTTATATACATAACTTGTAACTCCTATATTACCAAGTAAGATGTCTTACTGGCAAAAATGACAGGTGTTTGTACGAAAAACATTTAAGTCTTAAGTACATGCCATACATATAGCACAGCACATATAGAACATGATTCTATCATTATTCTATAAGTAAATTTATCATTCTGTATACGAGTATTTAAAGTGATGCCAAGACTTTTAAGGTCACTGTTGCTAAAAATAGAAATGGATTTCCAGTTAATAATATTAGTAAGACTATGTCCATGGTTTCGGGTTAGTTATGTCAATGTTGTTTGGGGTCAAGGTCAAGGTAACTCTTGTTCGAGTACTCTTTGTATTTTTCAAACATTCACTAAAATAGAGATTCCAGTCAAATTATTCTGATAAGGTTGATGAGTATTTCAGTATTCCACACACGTGTTTCCCTTGAAGCACTCTGGGTACTAGTTTAAAGCATGTCTCAGATGCCAATTTTATATCTTATTAAGTAAATATATATAATTATATGAATTGCCTCGAGGATGTTGATATTAGAAATTACATCAATAAATGTAAACAGTGTGTTAATACCTTTCTATTTGTACTTGCTGTGGTCTTAACTGCGACTCATTGGCGTTATCTTAGTACCAACAGAAAGCAGAAAATATTGCAAAATAACATGATATAGAAAAGGAAAAAAAATTGCCCATAAGCTCCCTTTTTGGCTCCCTTTCTGCTGGATGATGCTTATATAATATTAATGGATGTATGATCAGGTACACATGTTTTATAGTAGTATTGAACATTAATTTTATCAGCTATGTTTAGTTTTGCACCTTGTATCAGAGACTTTTGTTGGTCATAAAACAGTCTTGAGGAGATAATGCAATATTTCTGTATTACTTTTATACCCTAGATTACGACTGCTTGCTATAAATCTAATAAGAGTGCATTCATGTTTGCACAGTATTTCAGTTTTTATTTTGGAAAAAAAAGACGTAGATGATTATGACACTGTATATTTATGATTTTGACTTTGCAGCTGTCTTGATGATTTTTCAGGTTATGAGAAATCCAAGCTTGCATAAGCCTGTAAATAAATTTTTTGAGAAAAGAAGACTTGGCAATATGTTTTAATATGTGAAAATGCATGAAAGGAGGCATGATTACATCGCATGTAATGCATGAACCTGACTGGGACATGCGCATCTATTGTCAGTGGTGAATTTCTCAGATAATGCATAATGACTTGCAGATAAAATGAAGTGTAAGCATCTAATTAAATATGAATATATACCTGTTTGTAATAATAATTGAGATAAAGAATATGGGTATATTGTTTCTTTTACAGGTACCATCAAAAGAACAATCTGTCTTTATTAATGACTTATTACGATCTTTTGCCCTGAATCATTGGAATAAGTTTCATGAAAATATGTAAAAGAGAAAAAACAAACTTGTTTTAGCTCACCTGAAGACAAAGTGCTCAAGGTGAGCTATTGTAATTGCTTGTGTCTGTCGTCTGACTGTTCACACAATAGTGTAAAAGAGGATACATTTTTCACTAGATTTTCATGAAACTTGTTCAGAATGACTGCCTTGATAAAATGAAAGGTGAATTTGAATATGGGTCATCTAGGCTCAAAAACTAGGTTATGGGGTCAAATCATAGAAAAACCTTGTGTATACAATAGAGGTTGCATTTTTCATTGAATCTTCATAAAACTTGGTCAGTATGATTGCCTTGATGAAATCTAGGTCGAGATCAAATCTGGTCATCTGGGGTCAAAAATTAGGTCACCCCTTCAAATAATAGAAAAACATTGTGTATGCAATATAGATTGCATTTTTCATTTGATCTTCATGAAACTTGGTCAGAATGACTGAATATTGGTCATCTGACATCTAAAAACTAGGTCATGGGGTCAAATCATAGAAAAACTTTGTGTATGCAATATAGGTTGCATTTTTCATTGGATCTTTATGAAACTTGGTCAGAATGATTATCTTGATTGAGTTTGAATATTGATATCTGGGGTCTAAAACTAGGTCATGGGGACAAATCATAGGGAAATCTTATGTATGCAATATAGATTGCATTTTTCATTGGATCTTCAGGAAATTTAGGTTGAATTCAAATATTGGTCATCTGAGGTCAAAAACTAGGTTAACCCATTTAAATCTTGTGTATGCCATACAGGTGACATTAACAACCTAATCATCATGAAAATTGGTAAGAATGTTTAAGTGGATCACCTGCGATTAAAAACTAGGTCACCAGGTCAGTTCTGAGGAAAATCTTGTTGGTACTCTAGAAGTCACATTTTATAGCCAGTCATGTAAATTGGTCAGAAGATTGTCTTAAGGTCAAACAGAATGTTTGTGTTTATGATATATAGTTTAGGGTTGAAGTTTGGTAACATATGGTCATAAGTAGGCCTTGGGTGAGCAATATAGGGCCATCTTGGCCCTCTTGTTGTATAGTACTCAAGTCCTCAGGTAAGCGATATTTGACCAGCTTGTTTTTGTATAATACCTGGAATTCTAGAGCTTAGATATTTGATGTGCAGCATTACCGTGGTCCTCTGGTCGTAAAGGTTCACTTATATACACCAAACTTTTATACACAAATTTGTAAAGAAAAAGCTTTTAAACCCTTCAGTTTAATTGTTTAGTTTTTTTTTGTGCGTGTTGAATTTCTAGCAATCCTCTACGTCTGTATTGTACAAAAGTGTCATCAGTTTCCATGAAGACAGATATATACACATCAGGTATGAGAAAGTACTTAGTTACATTAATTGTATGATGTAATTTTTACAGTTGGTGAAATGAGTTATGATGAAGAGAAGGACTCAAGTTTCTCAAGCTTTGACACTATAGGTAAGCTCATTTTGACACTATTGGCAAGATCATTTCATTTCTACACTTTTCGCAAGATCATTTTGGCACTCTTTACAAGCTCATTTTACACTACTGATAAGCTCATTTTGACAATGTTGGAAATCTCATTTTGATATGATTGGAAAGCTCATTTTTGACACAGTTGATAAGCTCATATTGACACAGTTGATAAGCTCATTTTGACACAATTGGTAAGCTCATTTGTCCCTGTTGGTAAGCTTTAATTTACACGTATTTTATACAACTAAGATGGAATTGTGTGGTTATTTTTCAGATACCTCTTTAGAGCAGAAGAGAAATGGCACTGTGTCTGCAGTAAAGACAAGTCCAAAACCAGGTAAGAACTTTTTTGTCATCTGATTGCTAGCAGTTGCTGTGCATGATATGTCTTTTGATCTCCTCAGTCAAATGAACGTTATACATGCTCGATGGAGTTTCCTTAAATTTTAGAGGTTTTGATCGACTGCATAAAACTGCAACTGTTACTAGAAATTGGTAAAAATCTTATAATAGCTTGTTCTTGTCAACCAATGTATGAAATGTTGCCAACTTTTCTGTGGAGCACCCTTGCATTGACATTTTTTAGCTCACCTGAACATGAAGAGCTCAGCAATTGCTTTAAATGGCATATCCTCTGAAAGCACATAACCATTCCAATAACACCTCTCTGATATGATCCTGATCTTGGATAATCCTCTACCAAAACTGCTCAAACCCCACAGGTCCACTGCACAAAATAGCCGCCAGAGTTAAAAAAGAAAAATGACGTCTTCTTAATCGCTTAGCCAATTTAAACCAGACTTCAGGTAATTGTTCCTTTGATTGTTCTCTAATAAAATTGCTCAAATGGTTTCACTCTCCTTCACAAAATTGCCACTGAGCTAAAAATGGAAAAACCTTTAAATGACATCTTATCCTGAACAACTTGGCCAATTTCAACCAAACTTCACAGGATTGTTGCTGTGATGGTCCTCTGCAGAAACTGGTCGGCTCAGCTGCACAAAATTGCCACTAAAGCTATCCTCCATCAAAATTGTGTACTGATTTTCTCAAGGTGACTAAGTACTGGGCATTACAATGAACTCTGTCTCTCAAAATATGACATGTTAGTGAGGTTGTTGGTGTCCAGGTGCTGCAATGGAACTCTTGTGAGCAATAAAGGGCATTCCTGGCCTTCTGGTATCAAGTTCTAAGCATTGTCACTGCTACATGAACAGAAAAATTGCAACAAAGTACAGAGCACTAAGGATTTTAACAAGGCATGTTTAGCTAGAATCTACATAGGAATGCCTGATGCTATGTCTTTTTCCATCCAAATTTAGGAATCAGTATATCTGCATAAGTTTGTGCTACATTGTACCAGTTGTAGTACTCTTACGAAGTGTGGTTATAAACTCAGTCTCCTTACGCACTAATTGATTATTCAGTAGCCTCCAGTGACAACTTTAATGTAATGAAAGTTCAGTTATTAAGACAACTCATACAAAGACCCCCCTCCATATTAAAATAATTTTTTTTGGATCCAATTGATTATTTCATTGTAAGAATTCTTCATAATAAGACCAATGCCATAATAATGCCAGTCTATACTGGTCCCAAGGGTGGCTGGTTCTAGTTGAAATGTTTCACTGGTATTAAAGAAATTTATATCTGTGGAGTTCTGAGGTGGACGGACCTAAATAGCTGATATAATTATTATGTGGAAATATTGTGCTGCTCTAAATTTGCCAAACATTGACAGAAGGATTGGCCTTATAGTTGCCTGTGTAGAACTGAATACTGATAGGTTTAGGAGAATTATAGGGAAAGTTGTAGACAGAAGACTAAATGTTTTCACATATTGACTTCCAGCAGCGGATAGTGTTCATACTGTACAAGGAAAGTATTGATCTGATACTGTATTATAGTTTTGTGCTTTAACTATTTACCAAAACTATTGGGAGAACATTGTATCTGCTACCATTCTGTCAACTTCCTGTAAGTACATGTAAATATTGAAGTGTTCTGTGTAACATATTACACTCTTTGTGGTACTTGGTGCTCGTACATGTTTTATTATCCCCTTCATGTTTTTAGTTTACATGAGCCGCAAGAGACTAAAGTGTGCTTGGTGATATGTTGTTGGTTTTCTTGTCAGCAATTCACTAATATTGATATATCAGTTGTTTGGGGTTGGAGTTGGTTATTCACAAATATCATTATGTCAGAGTGTAACAATGACATTGGCAGGACTGACTGTGATCATGTGACCTTTGTTTACATAATATAGTAAAATGGTATTTTGATGTTTTTCAACTATTTCTTGCAATATTTAACACTATGATGTACTGACCATGTATACGGCAGCAATATTTGAGATTCAGCCAAATATATTAAAACAATGTGGCTACTGTATTGCAGAGATTTTTTGCTTGGTAATATATCAGATGAAACTCTGCAGTCTATAATAGTGTCACATTGCATTATGTATTGTAGATGATACAATATAATGAAATACAGTAAGCAGTAGTAAAAGAACACCAAAAGCCATTTAGTGTACATTGTACATGCATACAAGGTCACAAGATCACCTGACATGTTAATGAAAAAACACAATACAAGGAGAATACAAATAAATTATGCAAGAAGAGATTATTTTTATGCATCACTTAAGTTCTGTTTTGAAGATTTTAATAGTCACTTTGGCCAAATGCTCAAGGTGAGAAATGTCCAGTGTCTATCTGGCATATGTTCATATTTTCCATGTTTATATTTCAGCACCCACATTTCTAAAGTAATCTTAATCAAACTTTCACACATTGTATATGGCCACTAGATTTTATATGAGTTCTGTAATGGGCGTAATCAGACCTGTATTTTGGGTCTGGCATCTAAGAACTTGTTTACACTGTGCAAGCCACAATTTTGGCAGTAATATCCAAACTTTTGTGGAATACGTATGACTTCATGATTGTTTTGGTTATATGCCCATCCAAACCAGATATTTGGCCATGCTGGAGGAAATTCAGCTATATTTGAGCTTGTTATCCGTCACGGCAAAGCAGAACGGGGATATAGGAATGGTCTCCATGTGTCCGTAACATTTTCTGTCTGCTCCATATTTCCCAAACCCCTTGAAAAGTGTTCTGCTTAGTTAAAGTCCCAGCTGATATAAACATGCCTTCATGAAGTGGTGGATATAGCTGTCTTTCAGACAGCCCTGTTTTACACTCAGGGAGTCATACTATGTGAGCAATTATAATCAAATCCTTATGGAATGACAACTGTATGACAGCAAGATCACCATTAGGCTCAAACAGGAAATTTGACTATGAAGTGCAGACATGCTTGTCAGTTGCTTGCTTTGTTTTCAGAGAGTGCAATGGTACTTATTGTCATTATGATTCTCTTGTATTTTATAGTTATTTGGAAGCCTGGTGTGCAACATTCTCCATCTACTCCTGCTTCAGTTGAGAAATCCCGTTGGGAGGAGACAGACTCCTCCCCTAAAGAAGTTAACAAGTTGAACACAGGAGGCCCTTCAAGCTCAGCCCCTAAAGGATACAGGTCTGTTAAGGCAGACTTTTCAAAAAGAGCTCCTAGCAATAGATCTGCAGTAAGTACCTACATGCACTAATCAATATTTATACCCCCACAAACAAAGTTTGTAGGCGTATTTAGGAGTCAGCTTGTCGATCTGTTGGTCAGTTGGTCGGTCAGTCAGTCGGTCAGTCTGTTGGTTTTGTGTCTGCACTATATCTGATCAACCCCTTAAAGAGTTTTTATGAAACTTTGGTCAAATGTTCATTTCATCAAGACAACATGCAGAACCCATGTTCTAACCCCATCACTTCAAGGTCACAGAGGTCATTGGTTTTGGGGCCTCACCGTATCTATGGAACCCCAAGAAGGATTTTCATGAAACTTGGGTCAAATGTTCATTTCATCAAGACGACATGCAGAACTCATGTTCAAACCTACCATGGCCAAGGTCAAGGTCACAGTTTGGCTTGTTTGTTTTATTTGTGTCTGCCCCTATATCCAGTAAACCTTAATGATTTTCATAAAACTACATCTCATCAAATCGAATTGTTTCAACCTTGTATGTTCATTTTTCATGTCCACTTGATACCTTGGAAACCCTTTGAAGGATTTTCTTGAAACTTGGGTCAAATGTTCATCAAGACGACTCGCAGAACCCATGTTCCAACCCTGTAACCTCAAGATCAAGGCCACAGTTTGTGGTCATTTGGTGTTTTGTGTCCGCTCTAGACATGCTAAAGAAACAGATGATGTTTTGTTGACGTGTTACTATAAATTAATAGTGTATAATACCTAAATATTTGATTATGTTAATTTACTTAAGGGCTGAAACGATTTATTAGATCCCTGATATGAAACTGATTATTGTTTTGAATTTGCCATGCAGTGATCACCCTACACTGTACATACAACATCATGTAATATTCACAGCTGTTTATGTTGATTGTGATGTAAATGTAAAAATTGTCAAAGTAATGTATGATATTTAATTGTGTGATGTATTATGCTACATTAGATAACTGCTCCAGAGTGGTACAACAAGCCAGCTACCAAGACTGAGGAAACATCTGTTTGGAAGTCCACACCTACATTAGTATCCACTGCCACAGAATCTCCACCCACAAGTGCTTTCTCATACGAGCAACCATCACCCACACGTCAGCCAGATAGCCAAGTGCCCAGACATAAAACAGAGGATAACACAGACTCAATAGCTCACACATCATCGTTACATCAAGCAGACAATAGCATATCATCACCACCTCCACCTGTTCAGAATGGATTAGATCACCATGTATCAACAAGCATGTTACATCTAAAGGATGAACCAAGCAAACTTCCTCCATCACAGAGTCCATATATCACGCTTCTTCAGAAAAACAGAGGTTTGTGACATATATATTTCCGAAATGTTTCAAAGATAAAATTATTATTAACCTAACTTAAACAAATGAAATGTACTGGCAAGAAGGTAGTCTTTGGACGTAAATCGCGTTAAACCTTTAAAACATATGCAGAGCAACATTAATTACTGTTTGTACATTCTTTTGGCTCAGCTTCTGTTATATGGCAGGGGTCTTCCACAGAAATGATGTCACCTTCACCAATGACTAGGGATGCTCAAAATGGTCTTTGTTAAACTTCAAAATTTAACACGCTCTGAAATAATTCCAAGATACTTGTTTTTCATGGGAATGCAAATGTACATGTTTTAGTTGGAAATATTGTATGTCATTTGTGACCATTTATACAGGTTTAAATGTATTTGTAACCATCAAATGAATACACTAGATCAATAAAATTACATCAGGTTGTCATAGGTTTTTGCAAATATCATGTAAAAGTGTACATATTTTCCACAGGCATTGAAAATATAAACTGTGCAGCCTTCTCAAAGGATTGTATATGCACATGAGAATTAGAAACAGAAACCTCATCAAGGAAAATGTGAATAAATAACCATGTGGCAGGATTTCTGTAGTTATTACATGCATTCAATATGATAAAATGGAAACAAAACTATAAAATTGTGAAAGAGGAGTTATTTTACA
>JAUMHA010422317.1:0-10277 GCA_032359765.1 Saxidomus gigantea
TTATTTACGGATACTACCGAACCGTAGTTGTTTCCGTTAACTTCTAATCCCCGATACTTATCGATTGTCGGCTGATACAGCGCTTGGCACCAATGAAAACGAAACTAAAATGATACGGGATTGATCATATATTGACTTGGCCACATAGCAATTTATCAAAGTTGTAAATAAGGAAAACAGCCTCGAATACAGTATAAAACAATAGTTCTACTCGTACCTCATGGTTAATGCTCAGTAAACAAATATATCAAACAATATTATCATTTTTCATTACTTGGAAATTCAAAGTTCTCAAACACTTAACATCACAAGTCATAGCATTTTGCAATCAACTGTTCTCTTAAAAAGTCCATAGGGATTATAACAAGTGTGCATTATATAAAAAATCATAAAAGGAAAAGGATTAAATTGTTATTATATCCATAGTCACTGGTTTGAAGAATCTAGCGTATGAAACGTTCTAAAGTAAATATTATCACTTCCCTAAGACATAACTTTCTATGCTGTTAGGATCCGGCCATGTGCGGTATAAGTTTTACTCACAGTGACAAAGGGCATAATATCAAAGACCATTATCTAGTATACATTCTCTTTTTTTTCAGAGTTTAAAGGAAGATGTCGAACAGCAAGAGTTTGCTTATAAACAGCAAAAACAAGCTTCCTGGCGAAATATTGAGAAATTCGAATGCGTTTAAAAAAGAACCCATAGAGTTGCAACAACACTACACGAAAGGGAAAAATATTGATATATATGGCAAAAACACAACAGAAGTAACTTATTTCGATTTATTCCTCAGGAACTTAGAGGCAACGATTATCTGCATAACTCATTTCCTTGCGCTTAAACAGCTAGGAAAAGTCAAGAATATGGTAAAGGATGCAAGAATACCAACGTCACTGAAAACGCTTCAAGGCGTGAACAGCTTAGGAAAGGTCCGTCTCATCTTTAATAGCACCACGAATGATTCCGACGCACTGATTCAGACTCATAAATGTATATTTCGTTCTACGAATGTAAATTTCACTATTTCAAACAGCCTCGTTGAGTTTCTGTTTGGTACTGAAAATAACTGTAGCAGTGTTGCATTGGAAACCGTTTTTGCTGGAAAATGTATGATATTTTTGCCGGAAAACAGTAGAAAGTATCAAGAAGACATTGTAAAGATATTACCATACTTCAGTCAGCGTAACAACGCAGGAACCCATGAACATGTTTCACGTGATCTAGAAGTGCACTCGGATGGGAGTTGTAGTCTTATTACTACAATAAAGAAAGGAAATAGTGTAACACGGCTGGTGACCTTACATTTGAGTGTTGTTACACCTCAAATGTTTGAAGATGCAATGAGAGACAGTCACATATATTCGCTGGAGTTAACATACAGTAATATATTTCCAAGTGATATAAGGATGTTTATATGCCTTCCTGTGTACAGGGATGGCTACATCAATAGAAAAGATGCAATAAACATTCAGTAAGTGTTCCAACAGAAAACAAAGTAGTAGCCGGTTTGAACTATTTGAAGAAAACATCTACTAGTGACGAATGGAAATAAAGATATAAATTTTGACATTTTACTAAACATTTTAATTAACAAGTCGGAATAATTCATTAGTTCTTTAATAAACACGCAACTAAAATTGACATAACCTGAAAATTAGAAAGACATGTACAAACTTGTAAACATTGTTGAAATTGAAAATTACAATCTACCTTTACCCACTTACAAACTGCTTAATATGTTTGCTTTGCCGATCATGAATACAATATGTATGCACAGTGAATGAAGTACATGTATATATTACAGTTTACAAAAAGGTCGTTCAATATAACATTTATCATTTTTGTTTTCTCTTCACTAAAGTTGGTAAAACCTTAATATATTTCGGTTTCGTTTTGTTCTGCAAAAAGCTATAAAACACAAGTATAAACTTCAAATATAAGTTTATATGGTATAATAAAACTACCTTTGTGGAAAATAGTTGTGTGCATAAACATCACATACTAATGTTATTATCGAAGAATCAAGAGCATGCAACAACCTTCCAATACAACATATGAAAAATACGTAAAAACAAAACTGTTAAATTCCAATGCATGGATTAAAGCAATTTTAACTTTAAGTGATAAGAAATGTGCAGAGAAACAATAAAAATTGCCTCTGAATTCGGAAAGAAATGAGTTTTTGTTTTGGAAAAAGAAGCATGGGCTTTCGAGAATGCTGGTGTTTGTATATACAATGTACAGTTTGTTTTACTGCTTTTGTAAACGGAATGTAACAATTCTTATTTTCTAATCCCAGCGTAAACGAACTTTCTTATCAAATGATACTTAAGTGGCTATATTACGTATTTAGCCACATAAAATTCAATTCATTTCGCAGGATAATTGAATTCAATTATCCTGCGAAATGAATTGAATTTGCAGTCATGTATTGTTTGCTATGGACAGTTTAGCCACAAAAGTACCTATTTGTAAGAGCGGACGGACACAGGGCTATGTTCTTCCGTGAATACTAAAATGTTTCCTGTGTAAAGTTTGCTATTGTAAATGTATTCATATTGAAGAGTTATTTCTTTGATTATTGAGGAGATATATGTTTGTTGTAAATCCTGGTGTTTTTTTTCCGATATATCATATATAGTAAAGCTGTGCATAATTGGAAAACATACGAAGTCATAAAAGATTATTTTATACAAATATATAAATCAGCAAAGTCAAATGAAAGCTGGCAAGGGTTGTTTACTTTCAGTTATCTTTGACTAAAACTCTCTTCTTGAAGATACTAAATCAAGCACGTTGTTTGAATAAGCTCAAGCTTACTGCATCAGACCAACTGGTCCAATGTTGGTCTCGCATTAAACGAATTTCTACAGTACACTTAGAGTTGCACATAGTTCTCTCAATTATGTTTTACAGTCCCGTTCGCACTCTGTATGTAAAATTACTTGTAGACCTCATATTACCAAGAAATATATTTTACAGGCAAACAATTTTTCATGAAATAAAAATGAAAAAGAACATGCTATGAACCTTCTTTTGATAATATTGCAAAAAATAAGAACCACTTTCTTACAACGTTTTTTCGTAAAGAAACGGCAAAAATATTTAAAAAATTTATACGTCACATTGTTTTTGACTGAATATAAGACAATTCATTAATTGTTCTGACTGTAAATCGATTATCTATTTATGAGTATTCAATCATTCATACACAATTTGATATCAATGCAATTCAAATAAATCTTAAGCACGCAGGTTCTTTTGAAATATTAATGTACTTGAATTTGATGATCTGAAACTAAAGTAATATCTTTATATTGCAATTAGGTATGAAGGTACTACCAGTTGCAAAGTGGAAGTAACGCTGCTATCTGCAGTTCTACATACTCACTCAGCAATTACTTACCTTGATATAGATAATCTTACACCAAACTACCTGACTCGGTTTAAATCGCTAATAAATTCGTATTTTTTCAAATGTTCAGTTATTTTACATCTTTTGATATTGTTTTTATTCGTTTTTTTCTTTTTGTTTGCGTCATTATCAGCGTATAACATAGCGGCGCAAATTTCAGTATGTGGCGCGGGTGGAGAAACATCCAGGAGCACCTCAAATAACAGTCAAGCAGAGTTTGATGAAAGGAATAAGAAAAGGCTGAGAGCAGTATAAATACAAATAAAACATAAACCTTATGAAACATTTTTGATGCATAAAATTATCGACAAATATTTGAAACTTGTTTATATATTCATGTACATGTTATTTATTATAACTTTTTATTAAACTATGGAGATTAAGATGTTCACACGTTCTAATGTGTGGGCTATAATAAAATGCTTAAAACGCCCAATTCTGACTAAAGTTTCGTAAGATAAGAATAATCACCTTTATTTTAAATGTTTCGATTTTCTTAAGTGCGGTGATGTTTCGGACAATTGTCTTCAACTATGGTCTGATTAATCTGTGTGGCCAACTGACCTATCCTCTACCCAAATTAAGTTTTGGATTGAAGAATTACTGTCTAGTGTGCAAGATTGCTTTTATATACAGAGACTAGAGCGACAAAAGATTTGAAGTTTATTCACTTATATACATGCAATTTAGAATTAATTATATAACATGATATACCTGTTTTGAATTAAACTGGTATAATGAAACTTACAAATCGAAAATTGACAGTTTTGTCTCGAACAAATAATAAATAGCATTCTTATCTTTAAGAATAGAATAAAAAAATATTTGGTATATTTGTTTTAATATGTAACAATAATTATAATCGTCACATGAAAAGAGGGCCTTCAGAATTATTACATTATTGCTTAATATTTTATTACATCTATCACATAATGTCAAGAGTACCAACATTTCTAAATGCAGAAACAATTAAAAATTAAAAGTTTGTCAATATATTTTCCTATGCAAAATCATTCTCTTTCTATTCCAAAATGTGAACGCTGCTACGGTCAAACTTTTCGTCTTTTTTCTCGTTTAACTGAGGCGTATCACTAAATGTAATTTATATCATAAACATACTTAGATTTGTTTTAAATGAACCAATTTATTATGAAACTTCAACACTTACCAATTAAGTTTAATTAGAAATCGACATAAATTTCGACGTATAATAGGATATGCCCTACGTCTGTTTGACAATAACAAAACCACCCGAAATGTGTTCTACCGCGACATCTTACTGTTCCCACTTTGAAAATGAAACAAAAGTTTCACATAGTAATATTGAAATATTGTTTTTTGTATAAACGTGTTTATATTAAGGTTTTCAATGTATTTTTCCGAGTGCTCTTTACTGTGACACAAGTCAAGTTTACACACACACGTCAGATGTACGAATTTACTTTTTAGATGCCACCACATAACGAGAAAAGAAGTTTTGTTTTTAATCATATCAACAAAAAGTACTACAATTCAAAAACACAAATATTTCTTTTTTCAACATGCAGTATATTACACGAAATATTACATAGTAATAATATATTACTCACATTCGAGACATTTTTGACCAATCACATATTGAATTTGTGTTTGAAAAATTCACACTATTTATTGCAGAGTTATGTGCTCGTGGTTAATTATTTTGCGTTATAGCTTACATATTACTTGATATAAGCTCAAATCTGCAATTTAAGTATGGCTACTTAAGTAAATTAAATGTTGTGACTTTCCCCTCATAAATAGAAATGGTACATAGGTAAGCGGTATATATATTTCTTTCACTGCTTTTTGCCCCCGATAGATAATTGTATAAATGCATGGCAAGTAGCAATAGTACCCTCCTGTTATGAAATGGTAACGTTTACCCCAAAAAACTGTATTCAAAATACCATAAAATTCCGATAATACGCCGGCCTGGAAAATAAGCCGGACTAGAAAATAGACCACCAATTACTAGTCTGGTTCCCTGTCGTACTCGTCAGGCAAAGCTCAATAATGGCGGCGCCCAGTGGATGCTCAAAAGTATACTGTTAATATAGTGAAATGATAAAAGTATTGATCATTCAAAACTAATATGTTAATTTGAAAAAGTTATTGACATAGTTTTAAAAGACGAAAGGTTTTTTGAATGCTCAATATGTGAAGTTGTAAACGTTGAACAAGTTTGACTAGTAAGTTACTTCAAGAAGACATTTCGGATATGTTTGATTTTATTTAAATTTCTTTTTCTGTCATGTTCATGGGCAGGTAACACCAGACTAACCAATTACTAGCAGTGGAAATGGACCTTAAATTAACCGGATTGGAAAAAAAATTCCCGGATGGGATAAAACTATTATAAAGTACAATACTGTTTACAATATGATAAACAATGTTTTGAATTTATTTATTTGCACTAGTTAGCATAAAACAGTGTTAAAATTTACCATTAAACATGTTGTCACATTCGACTTAAAATCAGATAACATGAATGTATAAGATTAAATTCCACCTGAAATGAATATCCACAAAATTTCGACAGAAATTATTAATCATTTAGTTTACGAGGCCGAATATCGTTTAACACCTCAGTTTTTAGCTCGTCTGGCTTTGCTAGGGTGAGCTTTTAGGATGGATAATCGCCCGACAACATTTTTATTCAAACGACATATCCTCTGAAACCACTTGGCCAATGTTGATAAAACTATGCAGGGATGTTCCTTGCATAAAGCTCTATCAAATTTCTTCAAAGAATTCCATTCCATGCAGAACTCTGGTTGCTATGGAACAAATAGGAACAACTTTAAACATCATTTTCTCTGAAACCAAAAGGCCTAGAGCTAAGATATTTGGCATGTAGCATTGTCTAGTGAACCTCTACCAAAACATTACGACCATCGGATCAAAATTGACACCGCCCGGGGGTTACTTTCAACGTTTTCTAAGGGGTATTATCTACTGAGGTGACAATGTCTTAGTTAGACTCGGTAAAAGCTGGAGCAGCTATGCTTGCTAGACTTGCTGTGCAGATTGGACTTTCTGTACTTATTTGACTTGCTGCACTCCTCGGACTTGTTGCACTACTTGGACTTGCTGTCGCGCTTTCTCTTGCTTCCGCACTTGGACTTGCTGCGCTAATTGGACTTGTTGTGCTACTTGGACTTGCTGCACTTCTTGGACTTGATGCACTCCTTAAACTTGCTGCACTTCTTACACTTGCTGCACTTCTTGGACTTACTGCACTTTGTGGACTTCCTGCACTTCTTGGACTTGCTGCACTTCTTGGACTTGTTGCACTGCTTACACTTTTGCACTTCATAAAATTGCTGTACTTCTTGGACTTGCTACGCTTCTAAGACTTGCGCAACTACCTAGACTTGCTTTACTAGTTAGACTTGCTGCCTTAGCTAGACTTGATTAGGAGAGAACCTCCTACCCTTTTTACAAAAAGACTTGCTCCATCTAGCAAGAATCAATTTTGACAATACTGAGTGAGCCCTCCTTCGAGACCAAGATTTTTTTTATCTCAGCTTGTAATCACAAACTTAGACTTTTTTTATTTATTCAATCAATATATATTCCATGCGCGAACCGTATTGGGCGACGCTATTATGACGTCACAATACAAATAACGTCGCCAACGTTTTAAAACGAATCTGTGCTTATTTTACTGAAAGAAATGCCTAAAATGATTAATAACAATTCAGAATTGAGTTATTCTTCACAATCACTAAGTTTTACATACGCTTATATAAGTTAAGCTTTAAAAATCTTCTTCTCTGAAACCATAAGGCCTAGAGCTCAGATATTTGGCATGTAGCATTGTTTAGTGGAACTCTACCAAGATTTAAGACCCCCGGATTTAAACTGAACCCGCCCGCTATGTTAGAGTTACATAGGCTTATATAGGAAACACCTTTAAAGTCTTCTTATCTGAAACCACAGGCCCTAGAGCTTAGATATTTAACATGTAGCCTTGCCTAGCAGACCTCTTCAAGGTTTGTTCAAATTGTGCCCCTGGGGTCAATATTTGCCCTGCCCAGGGGGTCACTTGTTTTATAAAGACTGTGAAACGAAAACCTATTTGGTTCTTAACATTGTCTAGATGTCTTCCACCTACTTTGTTCAAATCATGCCTCTTTTATTTGTTTCGTCTGAAGTACTGTATAAGTAAAAGAGGCGTCAATTGGAAATTTTCTATTTACTGGAGTTTCAACGATATTTTATTCAAACATAGCTAGTTGTTAATGCTTTAAGATTTGAACAGAACTTTATTTTGCTGTCACTCTTGTATATGAAATCAATACATGCATGTGAAATATTGGATTAATAATTCTGTCCTTCATCTTGATTTAACTATGATTATTGTTTCTGTTTTAAATTTAACAGTGTCGATTGTAATTTGTTAACTGATACTAGTATTAAATAATCGCATACGATAACATGATGAGTTATTTTCATACACTTAAAGGGCATATATTATACTGCTTATCTAAACTCCGCTCAAACAATACGGATCGGCACGTTATTATCGACTTTATCAACTCCCTTCTAAACAGAAAGTAAAACAAAATGGAGTTTGACGTATTAAATTTTACAGGTATGTGTACATTCGTATTTAACACGTACATGACAAAAGTGGTTAATACAAGGTGTGCTTATCTTAAATAACTTTAGTTAATGATAAAGAACGTTCAGTAAACCATATCTGCTTTTGAAGATAACGTAATAAAACATTGATTTCCGCAGAGAATATCTAAGTCACGCTTTATTTACTGTCGTTGGTCTAAACATGTTTATTTAAACAGCTCGGTATATAATATACACTACTACAGTAATACCAGGTTTATTTACATTAAACGAACTTCGTTCATTTTATTGTGAAAAAGTAGGTCAGTAATATGAAGTTTTTACAGTTAATTATGTCTTACCGACTAAAAGAATGTTATATCTTGTCTTTTCAGATGACTTGCTCAGTCAGTGCTCCTGTTTAATCAACCATTATGGGTACGGTTATTTTAACTGCATGCAATTGTCCTAAAACTTGATCAAACGTAATGATTTAAAAACCTGTATAAAAACCAGCACGTAGCCGTAAAACTGGGGGAAATCGGTGTCAGTTTTGTTGACCAATTAACAATATTAAAATTTGTTTTACCCAAGCAAATAATCACAAAACAACCCCGATAGCAAAATATTTTATTACATGAAACGTGTCCTAGAGCTCATATCTTTACAAGATACCTATGAAATAACTGACTCACATTTTTTTTCTTTTTACAGGTGGTCCCTTGTCACTTTGGATGCTAATATCACTCTTTGCAACAGATATTGTACCTGCGAATTTGACTGGTTTTTTTACAAAACACTTTTATAATGTCGTTTTACAAAACGAAAGTAAATGTTACTTATTTAGCGCAGTATTTTTTTATTAAGTTGCAAAAGAATGATAAACGATTTCTGACTATAATTCTTCGTAGAGACACGGCATAGATACAAAAGAAATGCATGTTCCAACTGTGAGTTAGTACTAAATTGAACAAAGTCAAATCCTTATTCTATCAATAAATCTAATATTCTATACGACCAAATTTAATGTGATCGTGTGAATATGATGAACTAAGATACCAATAACAAATCATTTCAATAATAATAGCACTTCAAACGGAAATAAGAAAATTAACTGAAACGACATATGTCCAAGATCTGAATGGTAATAACAACTTTGCTCAATTATAATTAAAAGGGAAGTGTTCATTTACAAAAAAAAAAAACTACAACAAAGAAAAAGGAAACGAGGTACTTTTCATTTATTGCTTTTTAATAATCATTTCAAAATGGTATTTTTGTATTGATGGTAATGTGTATGCTGTTAAATACGTTCAGTAAGAAATGGATATATTTTAACAACACTGTTCTGTACGTGTAAATACATTTTGCGACTCGAATGAAATGCATTTAATTGTAGAAAAACATAATTTACATTTTGTACGAGGTCAAGATTCTATTTTACGTATTTTTAAAGTGTCTATTATCCACAAAATAAATTCGTTAAGTAAGATGAAGCATGGTACAAGTGGTGTGTTTCAGAAGGCTGTACTATGTTTATATGAAAGTTTCTCTTGAAAGTTTAAAGAGGTTATTCTTTATTTTCAGATTTCTTTATTTTCAGATTGGCCTTTACTCTGCCTCTATATAATAGTTCCAATAGCTGTAAGTCAATTTATACTAAGTACTCCACTGGAGTACAACCTAAAATATAAGCCTTTGTCTATACAGTATTTGTTTGAAAAAAAAGTTTACTGACAAAGGAAAACTATAATTAGATATTATTTAGTGGGGTTTTTTTTGTCATTTTCAAGAATTCCATGTTTCCATACATATGTATGACCTATATGGCTTACAATCAAAAATTAGTCCCCGCAACATACGTATCAATATCAAATATACGCGTATTACATATTGAGAGTTCTTTTCAGACTGACGACAATATGGATAGCTATTTTAAGGCACACTCAATAAAGTTGAACGAAATTTCACAAGAAATCATCGATGGTTATGAGAAAGCAACTGAGATAGTGAAGGAGATTTACCATTCACTACATATAGATATAAATGCTGAAACCAGCCAGATTATAATAAAGTCCCTCGAGTTAGTCTCGTTGATTGCTTCTAAGAAAGAAGGTTATGAACATTTTGTTCACCTAGCACTTGGAAAATTAGAACTGCAGGGATCAAATACGATTACCTATGATGATACAGACATACTGAATGAGCATTTATCTCTAGGAATAAAAGACAAAATTGACAATTTTGCCTGCAGTATTGCCGCTTTGTGTG
>JAUMHA010422328.1:0-10277 GCA_032359765.1 Saxidomus gigantea
CTTTTCTAGCATTAAACATTAACAAATGGTCAGCCATATACAAAATTAGAGTGCAAAAAGATTAGGTTTAGTGAATCACCATACATTTAATCCAACATTACTAATTATCGCAACCCTTACTCCATTTGGCGGCGTTCAAACATTTTACTTGTATTACGTTTAGAAAGTATGTACACCGATACATGTGTGGAAAGGTTTTTGCATTTCTATACAAATGCAAAGAAAATGCTTATGACTTTAAACGGTCAATCAATGTAATTGTATTTCTGACCAGTCCTGAATATTAAAACACAGCTTACAACTATGGATAATCTTCAGGACTCTAAAGACTTTTTTCATGGTATGCGTTATTCAAAAGCTTAAGCAGTAAAAATAATTAGAAGACATATAGTTACATGCATAAGATTATACATTATACATAAATATTCGCGACCACTCTCATAAAGGAAATTATTTATAAAATGAATTAGATCAATTTGTTATTCGGAATACATTGTTGTTATTGAGTTTGACATTTTATTACGTTTAATGATACATTTTTGTATATTTCTTTTCAAATCATGTGCACAATTATTTGTTTTGTGTTATTGGTTTAGAAGTAATTGGAAAGACCCTTACACTAAATTGGTATACATACCTTCTAAACAAAATGAGAAATGTTGAGTCTTTTAGAATTGTAACCGTCTTTACGCGCTACATTTAAATAGGTCTACAAATGAATCTTTATTTCTTTCTGCAATTCAAAACAAACCATTCTCCTGAGATATTGATGTGATAGAAATGTTTTATGACTAAAATAATACAGCCTACTTACTTTTGTGATCAGGCATTCAAACAAGACTTCCCTCAATCTCTTTCCACTTGTAAATTGTATAAGGTTGAAATTATATCCTTGTCACTAAAAGGTTTATGAATATGGAGTAACATCACATCGAAAATGTATCTCTGCCATTATGTCTAGAAGTATGTCTTATGTCTACAAGTTCAACGAATTTCCTTTTTACATATCACAAAAATGTCATTGATGTGATAAATGTATGTACTTTCCTTTTGAAGACACCATGCGTCACAAATTTCATCTTGTTATGAAAAACTGATTAATATAAATGATATTGCTTCAACGTAAAATAGTCTTCAACACAGGCTTCAAAGTTTATCACTTTTCTGATAAATTTTATTCGGAAGCCAGATATTTGCATCACATTACTTATTTCATCAATGTTTCAAATATATCTTCTAAATGTCATTAACGATTTGGTTTGACAATTCAGTATTAACTTGTTGTCTATAAGTATGGCAAAATAATACCGGTCGTCAAGACTGTGACGAACAACCAATCGAAAGAGTCGGGCTTTTTTTATATATAACCATATATGGACAATTTAAATGACTATCTTTATTGTTTTAACAATCAAACATTAGATCAATGATAACCACGTCACTTTAGATACCCAACGAGTTGGTGTGTATGATCAAATAGCAAATGAAGATGTTTTACTAACGAGGTTCCTACATATTCGGTAAATCAATGATAAGCTGTTCACAATGATTATTATTTGATCTGAAAATGATACCTTATACCACTGATGTTTGTAAATAGAATAAGACAATAGAAGGGTCAGCTAATCAGTTGGCATGAATATAGAAGTAATTGTAGCGGTATGAATCTTACCGTGGGAATATTTAAGGCCGACACGCGTGCTCCGTTTTGTGGAGAGATACATGTATATGATTCAGTTCTATGGCTAATTCTTTCAAATAGCAATAATTTGTAGATAAAAGAATAATTGTTATGTTATTTTAAAAACTTATGTTAAAGTAAACATGATGCATTTCAACTTGTAGACTAGAAACTGACATGGCAAACGCACTACTTAGAACAATTTTATCGACAAAATATTAATTGATTTTGTTAAATACGTTTTGAACGCTTTTGTTTTAGTTCATTTTTCTTTATTTTCGTTTATCTAAGAGTAAAATGTCGTAAACTGAATGATCAAGCAAAAGCCAGATCCGATTCTTTCTAAATATTGACTTTTCTTGCGCCCCGTGTATACAGTGAAACCAGTGATATTTCTCGGTAGATTTTTAGTTTGTATTCACGAGACAACAATACAGGCATTCTGTGTCAACTCCACATTCGTGTAATGCCTCGGTCACCCGACCGGTGGATTTGTTTCCTTTTTTCAAGTCCACTTTTCATGATGTCAGGGACTCAGATATGTGCGTTATATTAGTTGTTAATTTGGTGACAGTTGAAATATACATGTACTGTCATTTCTGCACATATTATGTAAACAGGTTTCAAACAAATGAACATGTTAACTAATTATTATCATTGATATATTCTGGGCATTTTAGCATACTGTTGAGGTAATTTTGGACTTGCATGCTCTATATTGTCTGATTGTCTCGAAGCTGAATTAACAAAATTTTTGAATTCAATCACACTTTGCGAGAACCCTGAAAAAGTAATCAAGTATATGCGGGTCTTAACTCATTGGTACCTAAACACTTAAGATTGTTCATTATTTATGTTGCCTGTCAACTCAAATAAACATGTACAGTCAAACTTGTGAACAAAGACCACTGTTGGGAAGCTACAAATGTGGTCTTTGTTTGCAGGTGTTCTTTATTCACAGGTGTTCTACTAAATATGAATATCGCATTGTGATCTTCCTCCTGGTCTTTGACACAGATTTGACTGTACATGTATTTTGTTATATTTTCTCAAAACCGAATATAAAATTATAACCAATGTATTGTGTTACATGTAGATACATGTATGTAGGACAATACTCGATTTATCAAAGGTGCTTTGAGCAAACATAGCGCACTATTGATATTTTCCTTTTCTCCAGCATTTACATACTCTCCTTTTGTTCGTTTTTAGTTCTTGTGTTGTGTTTACGTTGACATACCTGTAGTTGGAATCCCGACCATTCATATAATTACGTTGTGACTTAACACAAATTGATCTGATTTGGTTTCTTTATATTAAATAATGCAATATCACTAATAAGTGTTCTAATTAATTGTCAAATGTTTAAAACATTATTTATTGAAGTTTAATCAGATATTATCTGCCACCGAAATAGTTCATATTCTTTGTCTAACGGTGATTTCGTACTGCAGACAGTCAGTGGAAATCCCCTATCTGTTACGACACGTCAATGTAGAAGCCAACATTTTGTGATTGAATCGTCTAAATATATCCTACTGCTTGTTGAAATCAATTAATGTTTATCAAGTCGTTCTAAAATTAGAGTTTATTCAATTACTGTACCTGAACGTTTAATATTTCTTACATAGATTAGAACACACAACACAATAGGCGGATGCATGATTTTGAACGATTTAGCCTCGCAGTCCCATGAAATTAGCCCCGTTGCATCTACATGTAGTCATTCCGCAGCCCCAGGAAGTTAGCCCCGTAGTGCCTAGCTACCCCGCGCCCTGTGAAGTTAACCCCGTAACACTAAGTTATCCCGCATCTCCGTGAACTTAGACTCATGGCACTTGGTTCCCCTCTGCCCCGTGAACTTAATCCCGTGGCACCAAGTTAACCCGCAGCTCCGTGTCACAAAGTTGCCCCAAAGCCCTGCGAAATATACCCTTGACATTTGGTTTTCTCGCAGCCCGTGTCCACTAGTACTAATGCAACTCTGGTAACACCGTTTCTTTAAGTAACATCCCGTCTTCACGGACTCGGCCCCGTGTTCCCTGCTTTCAAAACAGCTAATATCTGTACATGTAGTTGTAACACTGCTCCCTGGGTTTTAGACCACACATTTGTGTCCCCGCCATCACACGAGCCATGTCTGGTGTACTCTATTATCAAAGCAGCCCTGGTTACACCCGTTCGATAAGTATCATCGTCGCCCCTTAGACTCAGTCCCGTGTCCTTTTCTATCAGTTTAATATTGTGGCCATACACATACTAGTACCCGCAAAATCAATCCCCTGTCTTCTAGTGTCAATGCTGCCCTGGTAACATCGTTTATATAAGTATCATCATAGAACAGCGGACCCAGCCCCATGTCCTTTTCCTTCAGGAAAGCCCTTTTCGTGAAGTCAACCCCATGTCCCTCCGTATCATCATAACCTGTGTAGTAGCGCGTTCTCAGCATCACGCTTGCCTTTGTATTCAGTTATATGACCCCTATCAACCCAACTCGTGGAATGAATGCTTGAAAGAATGCCCCTTAACATGTCATTTAGTTAACGCCATTCACGCCATTCCTCCTTAAATAAACACGGATCTACTAGTAAGTTACGCCACTTCCATGTATATATTCGCGGCCTTATGATTTAAGGTCTGTCAGCCCAAATATAAAAAAACACCCATTGTAACATAACTTTTTCCCTCAATATCTATACAACACCATTTCCTCAGCCCAATGTGCCAAGGAATAACGCAGCACCGGATAACTTCACTGTTGTATATATCCACGCAGCTCCATGACCTCAACCCCATCAATGAGCCCTCGAAACACTGTCTTTTAAGTATTCTAAATGGCTATGATTTCTTGTGCGTGTTTCTGTAAATATTATCCACGCCTCAGGAACTCAGTCCTGTGTGTGTCCCCTGTCATCAATGCAGTACGTGTTACACTGCTCCCGAGCTTTCAGATCATCCGTCTGTTTCCCCGCATTTGCATAAACTCAGCCCCTTCCTCTAGTATTATATCAGCCCCGGTTGCACCGTTTCTACAAGTATCACCCCGCTTCACATACTCAGCCCCATGTCTCCTGTCATCATTACAGTACTTGTTACACTGCTACCTAGCTTTCAGACCACTATTTCATGTAATTTTGTTGGCAGTCCCGTGACCTCTAGTATCAATGGAGATCTGGTAATACCTTTTCTATTAGTACCAACCCTGCTTCGAGTACTACGACCCTTGTCCCTGCTATCAATACAGTACTTCTTACACTTCTCCCTAGCTTCCTAATCCACGTGTCCTATAGTATCAATAAGGCCTTGGTAACATCGTTTCTGTATGTATAATCCCCAGCCCCGTGTCCCTTGCTATTAATACAATACTTCGTACACTGATCTCTAGCTTTCCGACTATCCATTTTTGTGTCCCCGCATTCACATGAACTCAGCCAAGTACCAATGCAGCCCTGGTAGCACCGTTACACTCGTCTTCGTTAAGTCAATCCGATAGCTAAGTATCCCGCCTGCCTATTAATTCCTTTTATGTGACCCTTAGTATCAACTCAACTTAGTGGTACTGGTATGAACGCTTCAATGAAGGCACCAACCATGTCATTAACTTAATGACATTACCCTAATTTCCCTTTGAATTAACACAGCCCCGTGTTACGTCACCTCCATTGTGTCCCCGCGTCCCCATTCGTTTCTTCACGTTTCACCGCAGCCAGCCTTGTAAGTAACCTACAGGTCTATGAGCCAAGCATCCTTCGTAACATCGCCGCCCGAAATATCCATGAAGTCCCATTTACTTAAGAGGCTGAGGGGGAACTAGTCAGTCAGTCAGTCAGTCTGTAAATACGTATGCAAGATGTTTGTAAAATGTGCGTGCCATGGTATAAAACATGGCAAAAATAACTAATTGAGAGGAAGCAGGACCCGGGTACTTGAAGATTTGTACACGAGCGCACGTGCCTATCCGATGCCGTTCCCAAACGTACCACGCGACAAAACCACATGTCTACCCGATGCAGTGTCTAGATATACCAAGTGATAAAACCACGTGTCTATCCGATTTGTGCCCTTATGTACCACGTGACAGCGTAACGTGTATACCCCATACCGTGTCCCATATAACGATGTTATGCCCCATATTATAAACTTGACTTAAATGAACACCCCTATGATCTGTAAATGGCACGTTCCCGGTTGTAAAATTTGCCATGCGTCGTGTCACTCGATACATATTTTTGGATTCGGTTGTTTGTCTTGTGAAGGTCATAGGACGAGAGAAAAGCGCGCGCGTTAGCTTGCTCTAAGGCAACAGAGAACTTGTTGATGGAATCTAGTTCAAGGGACGTTTTGTCTCCAGAGGTGTGTACATTCGAAACTTTTAAGTATCTTGTCACTGAAGGCGTTAAAAACGGGGTATGCGACATACTAGTCTATGGTATGAATAACGAAAAGTGTGCAAGCAACATTTGTATTTGTTTTATGCTATATAGTACGTTAGTTTGTAATGCAGTAGGTATTTCCTTCTGTATATAGCGGAAATAGCTCGAAGCTAAATGTCCGCGCATAAACCGACACCTTTTTCTCTATGAATAATTAATCCGTCTTCTTTATTAAGCTACCTTTATGTCCGATTTGTACGTGGAGTTTGGGTAATACGTCTTCATTTTGTTGACATTTATAGTATTATTAGTAATGAAACTTGCCTGACTATTTTTGTCAGTAGATGGTGATTCTAGTGAGCCAGTTCTTTTAAAATTACTTAATTGTGTTACAAATAAATTGAGTAATTAAGTTACTGAAATTAATACAGCTGAAGTAAATACGCATCGCAAGAAAGGCTGTGACTTTATGAATAAATTTCTTGACTTGTGGCGCATCATTCAAACTCTTGTGATACAACATTGTATATGAAAGACAGAAAGGTTCAAACGGAGCATCCAATCACGATGAGATCTCAGATAGTAAGGAATGTGAGCTTGTTACGATCGAACATCCTTGAACAAAAAGAGGTATTTAGTTATTTAATCAACCACTGACCTGTGAACGTAATTCACTTAATAATACACTTTTTATATTGTATTTTCTTTACTTATAAAGCTGCTTGGAAAAGTCAGGGTGTCTTTATATTTGTTATCAACGAGATCATTACATATTTATGCTTTTGTTTTAAAAGTACAAATTAAGACAAGCAACGAGCCAAAATAATGTAAACCTTATAAATCAGAAATACTTACTGTATCAAGATATCTTAATGTATCAATCAGACGGGTGTGACTTTATCAGTAAAATACAATGACCTTATTTTAACCATTCTGTTTAACAAATATTGACTATTGTCTGTTCTTTAACCGCGGCTTTAAGTACATTATATTCAAATCAATGGGCTACTGAACAAGATTGTAAACATATCTTTTTTGTATTGACACGCAGACAGGGATACGCATATTTAAGATTAGTTTTCAAAAAGGACTTTGTGAGTGATTCGAATACCTCAAAATTGTTGGATCTTCGCCGAGATAAGTCGGGTGAATGTTAATGAACCATACTTCTATAGAGGTGTTTTGATGCCTTTTAATACCCATTTAAAGAACCCATGTTTTTTTCCTAATAAAGTTGATAAACGCGTTTTAGACAACAATGTTTAATTCAAAATCCTTTTTCTATGAAAAGCAACATATCAGGTTAGATAAAATCATCATAGATTCATTAAAATGGACTTCAAATTAAGATTACATATGATATAATTAATAGATAAGAATAAAACTTTTATTAATGACATGCCAAGCTTAAGTCATATCAAAAAGGGGGAACAGCTACATTTTTACTGATCTACAGTTTTAGTATCGAGGTCAAATTTGTATAAAGAGGTCGGCCATTGTGTAGTAAGGATATTAGATATGTGTATGATAAGAAATGTTTTTCTTTCAATAATTATAAAACAAACAAATCAAGATTTTCAAAATATGTAGATCTACGTCAATCTTTATTTATTGTTTATAAATTTATATACATGTTTATCAAAAATGCTTATTTCAGATACTATAACTGTTAAATAATACAACGAAGCTGAGGCGATAGCTAGTTTATGCATAACTCAGAAGTATTAAGTTTTTGTTTTAAAAATATATATGGCAATCTTTTTTAAAAAAAACAATTCATAAACAAATATCATCACTAATATACATTGAATGTAACGTTGCCTATATGTGCGTTATATCAACATGTATATACTTGTGTATGCATTTTCATTTAACAAGTAGTAGAGTGATTCAGGTTAGCAACTATTTATAACTATTTATAACTATTTATAAAAAAATGTGTATACAGCGAAAGGAATATTTTGCGCAAGAAAACGTACCAGAAAAATATCGAAATATAAGAAATATTGCGTGATGTGTAGTTCGTTAATTATTTGCAGTCAACACATAGAAAAACTTGTTTGTTTGTTGTCTGTGTTAGCTGAGCTATTCATTAAGGCTACGATAAAACCCGTACAGTAAGTATTAAGGCTACGGTTAAACCCATACAATAAGTATTAAGGCTACGATAAAACCCGTACAGTAAGTATTAAGGCTACGATAAAACCCGTACAGTAAGTATTAAGGCTACGATAAAACCCGTACAGTAAGTTTAGATTGATATGACAATGACAAATCGGAATACTATACTTTTATTGTGTAAATAAAATAAAATATCCCAAGTGTTAAACTTTCTTTTTTCTACATACTTGTTCATCGATTGTAAACATTTTCACAGCTACATAATACGTCACTAACATGTTATTTAAAATTACCTGTACTAAATACTATAATTAAAATTTAGAAAATGCATTTGCTTTACAAAATATCTAAACGGTTTTTATTGTTGTATGTCAAGTTTATATTTCTCTTAAATTTCATTTAAATTTATACATTAACAAGTCTTATCATGCATTTCGACCCTGAGAGTGTACTTTGAATCAGCAACCGTTACGGTTACTGGTGAGTAAGTCAGAAACCTACTAAATTTAGAGAAAAATGTACTGCTGTGAAATCAGACGCAACGTTCAATTCTAGATTTCTTTAAGCCAGTTGCATAAGGCTGTATACATGTACTGTACAAGTATTACTCACTGTTTCCGATAAATTGAAATCTTGTCAATTTGCTGGATCTGTAATGTACGTAATAATTAATGCAAAAAGTGAACTTAGTATTCACATGTAACTACGACATAGTGTATGTGTTTAAGTACTGCAAATTAAAACATGAATCGGATTTTTTATGCTAGTAATCCTCGTAATTATTTAGTTTGATTGATTGTTTTCATACTGAACGAAGAGTAACAGTTATATATCTTCTTCTAAAGGAGGTAGAACAATCAAAACCAACACAGTTGATGTATCGGATTTTATTACATTTGACTTCAAAAATACTTGTTCGTTATATATTTTAGTTCGATATATAAACATAGAATATAAGGAACTTGTTCTATATACAGATATAAGGAACTCAGGATATAAAGTACAAATTTGATAGGTCCCGAGGAGTTCGTTATAAGCGGATTTACTGTATGTATATTTATACTGATTAAGGCGTAAAATTTCATTTTACACGACAAACAACATACTTTTAAGCATGCTTTGTTAAAAGTAACTGAAGGGACGACGAATCCATGTTATAATGTAAGGAAGTGGACATGTCGCGATAATAGCGTTCATCTGGATTTCATTTTAATCTAACAATATAGTCTTATCGACATTTCGTAGCATCCAACGAAAACCGAGTAGATCGTGAACGTCTATCCCTGTTAACAATGTATGGATATATTCTGAGAAAAAGAGCAAAGGTTTCATATCGCCACTTTTTCTTGAGTCTAACGAAAATGGGTTCCGGAAAACCCTTTCATAGGTCTTCTCCACAGTATGTTCACAATTGTCAACCCATATATGTGGTATTGAAATGTAATCGTATTTAATTTTGTCGTATATGGTACTAGAATGAATACCCGCGATAATTAGACTCGGGTTCAAAACGATATTCACCAAGCCGCATGCGTTTGACAACTCGTGTCTTTTCTGTTAGTAAACGCTTGCAGCGAGTAATGAGTTTATGGTTTTGCTGTCCCTCACATTTGATCTTGTACTCCGGAATGAAATCAGTTGAATATCAGCTTTGAAATATTTCATATACGTGTTCAAATCACATAGTATACCTAACGAGTAATGCACAGTACTCTCCAGTAATCAACTTTTATCACGTATATATAGACAGAATAATAATAACGTTTCACGCAAATCGAAATTGTTGACACAAAGATGGCGACCGAAACGCAACCTACCTTTTAAGTGTTTCTGTCCCATTAAACGGGCCAATACCACTTTCAAACAAAGTATTACAGCATGTACGTATTCAAATCATAATAGTCTTACACGTTAAAGGAGGTAACAAAAACTTCGAACGCCAATAAGAATCGCTCGATTTAATCGTACACATGACAAACTACGAAAGCCGAGAAGGGTCAAATAAAAAACAAAAAAAGAGGAAATAAACGCGTACGTACGAGAATAAAACGCGTACGTACGAGAAATAAACGCGTACGTACGAGAATTAAACGCGTACGTAC
>JAUMHA010422339.1:0-10276 GCA_032359765.1 Saxidomus gigantea
AACTTTGTCATGCATTGATTGATTTAAAAATAACTTGGCACAAATGTTCAGCACATCAAGCTGATGTGTCGCGTGCATGACCCTTGTCCCTATGTCAAAGGTCAAGGTCACACTTAGTGTTTAAAAGTAATGGAATACTGTATGCGTGGTAACTCTGTCATGCATGATAGGATTTTAAAATTACATAGCGCATGTTTTGAGCACATGGAGAGGACACATACTGTGAAACACCTCTTTCGGGGGCATTCGTCACTTGTGAGAGACAGCTCTTGTTTCATATGTTTCTTAATGGTCGCAAACAGTTTTAACAGCTCCGGCTAAAGCCATCGCCATTAAAAATATTTAAACCATTAAAAACCATATATACAGTCACAAATATCAAAATTACAAAACAGTTAATCCTATATTTAAAGGTCCTGTACTAAGTCCCTGACTGGTAACATTTTTCAGGAAGTATTCTATATTGTATCTAATAATTGGCTACAACAGCTTATATCATTCAGACTTCGACAAGAATTAAGTCCCACTTCCGAGATATACATTAAACTTTTGACTGTTTTCAGCAAATTCACAAAAAGGCTACCCAGGTCTATATACCATTGTACAAAAAATAAATTGTATGGTCACTAGAAATTTGAGAAAATATTGCTTGCCAATATTGATGTTATTATGACATATTCTAATATATGTACATTTGTATTTGCCTTTGAACAATTTGATACATGTTTTTCGTTTGATATTGCATCTTTTTATTATTTATTCATTTTTTCTATAGATAAAACCTGAAGCAAAGGTTAAATTAGAGAGCAAGCAACTAGAGAATGGTAAAAGAGATACAGTTACTAGTCACAAGGAAAAGATAGATGTTAAAGACAAGGCTTTAATCATCAAACAAGAAATTGAGAAGATGAAAATGAGAAAGGTAATGTAGTGTATGAAATTTTAATATTTGCTACTTGATGTTCTGTTACATGTATTTGTAGAGGTGTGTTAAAGTAATATGATGTTTAAAACATGGAATTAATATCGAATGTCTGGTCATAACAACTGTAAGCAGTTTTACATGTAAGAAAGTCTGACATGTTGTGCTATATTTAGCTTTTAAGGTTGCATATAGTAGATCTTTATAAACTGTCATATCCTTCCTTTAAAGGATGCCAGTAAACATGGCACTTCTATCATGAATAAACCAAATACAAAACTTACTGGTACTAACGATAAAAAGAAGTCATCAGAGGATGGTAGAAAATCTCGTTGGGCAGAAAAGGTGAGCCATGTTGTCACGATGACCCTGTGATCTGTGCAATGGCTTATGCTTTGTTGTCATGGCAACCTGATTATTAGCGAAGTTGCTCATTCCCTGTTGTCATGATAGATATGTGCAAATGCTTATTCCATGTTGTCATGGTAGTGCTATTGCTTATAATGTCATGGTAACCTGGTGATTTGTGCAGTCGCTTCTGTCAAGTTTCAATGACCAGTCTTTTGCTCTTTGCTACCTGCTTTCTTACAACACTTATTACATTCTCAGGTACTGTATATTCAGTGAGCACTAGATATAAACTATACTAATCAATGTTCAAAGTCTCAAATTTATTGTTCAGTAAAACAGGTGTGTGTAATGTACAAATCTGTAGATCTGTATTTTTCAAAGATTCTTTAAATTTAGAAAAAAATAAAGTATATAAATCTGCCAACTGTATGGATATTGTTCTTGAAAATGTCATTTTGTTCAAACTTAGAGAAATCAATATTTCTTAGTACTTTACTCATTTAACATTCATAACTCTATAACCTGCTGTACGGTTAAGCTGCTTGACATCAAAGCTTAAACTTTTGTTATTCTGTGTGCTTTGTTTACTAAGTAAAACGTTGGTTTTTATATCAACAGTTTGCAATTGTAAATGTCAAACAATTAATTGAGCTGTTTTTCTTTGACTTTATTAGCTTATAAGCTTATTAGTCGTGTCACATAAGTTTATAAATAAATTCTGCTAGCACATAACAATATTGAAAAGATTTAGGACAAAGCAAAAATATTAAATGCTTTTTACGTTGAGATACGCGTCAGATAATACAGTATAAATAATTCAACTGGTTGTAGAACTTTAAAAATTACATCAAACATTTGATATATTTTTCAGAGCCTAAAACTAGAATCTAGATTTCGTGATGTATGTATCTGTTATGTAGACTTTACATTATATTTTACAGGGACGTAGACCATCTGGAGGCCAGAAAACTGTGAGGGAATTGTTACATCAGAACGGTCAAGATTCTAGTGAAACTATTGAAGGGAATAATGTTGAGAAAATCTCAGACCAGAAACAGAAAACTGTGATTGAAAAAGAGGAGGGAAGAGTTATGGAGACACCTGATGAAGGCATAAAAAGGGAGACTGTTGTTCCAAACATACCCCAAGTGTTACCTACAGCTGTGTCTCATACTGATACTAATCCTTTTCCATCACAAACTATTTTGCCAAACTTGAATTCACCCAGACCAATGTTTTATCCACAGTTGATCCCAGTAGGTGGCGCGATACGGAACATGGCTCCAATCGGAATGCCATTCATGATTGGACCCCCATTTGGATTCCAGAATGTAGCCAATCAAATGCAAACAATGCAGTCCATAGGAAGTTCTACCGGCATGAATGACGAGAAACCGCTGTATGCGTTAAACAAACTTGTGTCAGAGCAAAGCACTGGACCAAGTGTACAACAGTGTAGGAACTCAATACCATCTCTACAGGGCAAGCCTAATCCCCCTCATATATCACCACCATCTGCACATTGCTCTCAGATCACTTCAAAGGGACCTTTAGTTTCCCCACAGAGTGGCCCTCCATTACATCGACCTATCACCCCTGCTCATTCACATAACACTAAACGGCAATATCCATACCCAGACGCCAATAGAAACAATCCTTCATATTCATCCAGCTTTGGTGCAAAAGATGTAAAACTAGAACCAGTCAGTGATACAGATCTCAAAAGACAAAAATTCCATGGATCTCAGGAAAAGCAATACCAGTCTGGCCCGAGTGAATTTGAGATTCCTGTGCTAGATTTAAGTATGAAAACTTTAAGGGCCCAGGAAGCTAGGCACCAAAGAGGAGAGTCACTTCTGTTCAATACGAGTTTTAATAAAGAAAACAGAACAGTTTCAAAGTCAGAACCTTGTGACGCACCCCAGGACTTATCTCTGAAATCAAAAACTAATTCAGTTGGTAATGAGAGGACGTCAAGTGTTCATAAAAGTGTTCCATTGAATATCCCATTCCCACGCCTACCTATGGCACCAACACCAATGAAGAAAGATGATGATATGAAAAAAGAGGTAGGTAGCTTGGTCAAGTTAAGTACATTTGTAATTTGTAACTAAATTCATACTGGACGGCGTATTATAACATTATTATTTGTTCCGTGAAATGTTCTGATTGTTTTTTAATCAAATTTCTGTTCTGATTGCTTTTTTAAGCAGATATTTGTGTAAACAGGTTGGCCACTACATTAATCCGTAGCATATTCTTGTTTTTTAACTCTAAATAAGTTCAGTATTTTCATTTCCATGGTGATATTGCAGTATTTGCAGTTGATGAAAGACGAACTAAGTGAGAAACGTTAACGTAAAACCACCATGGTTATTTGTTAAACGTAATACAACTTGATGCATGAGACGCACTCTGCTCGGGAATTACCTTATGTGGCAGTGTTTCTTCCATAAATTAAGACTATGAATTGAAATTTTTAAACTCTTATCAGTTGGCCGTATTTGCTGGTTTTATTATAAGCCAATAATGACATAGATATTTATTTGTTCTCAGAGACTTGATATGCAGCCCCCAATCACTAGTAAGCTGATGGTACCAGACAGTAGCGGAGGGACTATAGCAACCATAGGTGGACTTCCATTTGATTTAGGAAGTTTCGTTCATCCAGCATTCCCACAACAGATGTTGATGCAAGGCGTGTTTCCAACTCCATTGCAACTTCAGCAAATGATTCAAGGTCAGGTTGCCGCAGGAATGCCAATGATGCGACCGGACTTCATGCCATCGCCGCTGATGTTCCCACCCAGTATGTCCATTGTGACACCAACTATGTTAACAAATGTGTTGCCATCCGTTGCGAAACCAGGCACGAATACAGTGCCTATTGTTAAGAGATAGAACAAGTTTTATTACTGTGTAATATTTCTTGTTGGTCAGTAGAACTATTCTTGCAACGAAAATTTAGCTGCCAGCTGTAACAGCGTTTTTCATGCATTCTTTTTTCCGTCAGACATTACTTCCTTTAGTGTTGCTCATGTTTGAACAATTCTGTGAACTAAACAATAGTGTTTTAATTATATATCACATCATGTACTTTTACTCATCCATGTTGATAGCATGTATCTTTGCTAATTAGTTGTTTTGGTCAGGCATGTGTTAATTTGTGTAATAAAGTATTTTGTATTTAATACTCTTTTGCATAATAGGGTAAATCCGTTTAGTAGTATACGTATATTTATGGGGGAAAAATTACACATTCAATTCGTGCTATGGATTGAAAATCGGTAATCTACTTGGGGTGAGCTGAGGGCGACTCTGCTAGATGAATTGAATTGTAGTTAATAAAGTCGGATTATGTTGCTTGGTTTTATATGTGAGGAACTGTTGGAAGGCTGTCTCTAATGAACACAGACGACACTAGTGTTGTAAGCAAGTTATAATTCACATTTTTGGGGATTTATCACTTCCCCAAGTTTGTGTGTGTTTCATTTTTAATATTTGCCAATTCGTTACAATGACCATTGCTATAAGAATTGTAGCCCACAAGATAAATAGATCTACTTCCAGTTTCATTTTTGTTAAGAAAATAATGCCAAACTATTCTCTGTATACAAAAGTTCTGATTTTTTACAATATGTTAGTAAAACATAACTGTTTATATTAAAGAAATACAGAATACCAATATGCTAATTTCTTCTACACTGGCACTCCATTTCTAAATGTTTTGAAGTTAAGCTCGATAACTAAAGTTTTGACAAGGGATAGAAGAGCATCGATTGTGACTGTAACAAACGTTTATGCAATGGTTGCTGTTTTCATATTTAAAAGAAGAAATTTTTGAATAGAAAATAACACATTTTTTGGTAATCAATAAGCGATGGATTAATGCCATACACAGCAAAAATATGTACGAAATTACTACTACTAGTAATGGTGAAGTTTATGTAAAGTCATTCATTACTTATTTACAATAATTTTCAGTGTGCGGACTTTAGATGACCCACAGACAGGCAGATTGTTGTATTCTAAATTCCTGTGTTGAAAAATACCTATTCATAAACACGCCATACTAGTGCTCCGAAGCTGAGCTGTCACTGTTTTTTTATCACTAGAGTACAATGCATTCTATATGAATACCATGATTTTAAATTTTTTTCAAACAACCACAGTAAACAACTGTTAAAAAGAATAAAGCTTAGGACACTTTATAGGGCCATAACAAAAAATAGCAAAGCCTAGGACACAGCGTTCTTATCAAAAGAACATAGCCAAGGAGACTGTATGGGCAGGGCCGTACTAATGTCAATGATAGGGCTAAAACATAATAAAGAGAAAACAGTATAATAGTAGAAATATCAATGGCAATGTTTTCTATTTAAAATTTTATTGTTTTATTAGTTTTTCTATGAAAACATAATGTATTATTCATTGTTGACAAGTGTTACTCTAGGATAAATATATAATACTGTTGATGTAGACAGTAGGATAACTGTCTTCTTGTTGACAACTGTACCTAGCATAAATATATAAGATTGTTGATATGGTCACTTAAGATTATTGAATTCCATTTCTAGTTTGCTGAAAGCTGACTTTATTGGTGCAACCGTTTATTGGCGACAACATTTTTTTATGAGTTAACATGTTTATAGAAAAATCCATTGGTAAAAGACACAACGTAGTATTTACCTGGAAAATAAATTTGCTTATATTTATGTGCAAAAACAACCTGGTGATTTGGGGTACTATCAATACTTATTTGAGCTGAACCTTTAATAATTTTGATACAGTTTAATCTTGTTTTGACTGTTTTATTACGTTAATTAGAAAAAAACACGATTTTTGTAAATGGCTTAACTTGAAAGATGTAAAGAATACATATAATAAGCAAGAGATGTTTATGACCATCCAGAAAAGAAAAGCTTTTCTTACCAAAAAGGTCGATATTCTTACAGTTAATATTTTATCAAGAACGATTTAATCAAGGCAATTGGCTCATTTTGCCTTTAAGAGCAGTCTAATGAGTACGTGCTTTTATTAGTAAACAACATTCATGGACAAATTTGAAATGAAAAGAAAACCAAAGGAATTTTTCTTGAAGATGAACATCTTCAAATTTGCATTTGATAGCCAAAGTGGAGACACCATTTTTCAGCTAGGTATGCGACCTTTGAATTTACATATATTCCTTTGCTTACAAAATGTTGTCAAGGTGATTAAACTTACAGAAACTATGGTAATTAGATTTAAGTATTTATTTTTGATTGGATACATTTTAATTAGTTGTTATGGCCGCAATTTCAATTTTGTATAAAGTCCCACGTCTGATAAACGAACCGAACATGCACCAGTTTGTTTTAGAAAATGACATTTTTTATAAAAAAAAAAATAAAGAGAACGATTGACAAAAAAAGAAATAAGTTAGACATGTTTGATATTCACGTCCAGTGTGTATAGATGCTTTAAATCCTCCGAACTCCTGTCTGTCCGTGTGTGATTGGTGGTTTCAGATCAATAACGTTTGAGGTTAAATAGATCAATTCAGGGTTTATATGTTAGTCCATGATCATAAAATTCAGATCAAGTTCGATTTCGGTAACTATCCACAAATCAATACGCGAGTTAGGTCCCTTGTCCACTAAAAATAAAGCATAATTATGGTTAGTACAAAAATCTTACTAAAAAGTATAAATAACGTTGGAAAAATTGTCATTCACGTTAAACGTGTGCAACTGTTTTTTATTCCCATTTTAGTGAACCGCCATTCGAAGAATAGTGGTAGGACATAAAGTGTAACACTTGCATCTGTTCGTCCGTGCAAATGGTGGTTTCCTATCTTTCATGGACTTGATTAAGACTTTACATGTAGGTTTTTTTATCATAAAATTCAGGTCAAGTTCGAGTTAGTCGAGTTATTCTGACATTATAACAAGACGATAACACAATTGTCATACCTTAAAGCTCATATACAAGTATATTCAAAATTTGAAATACATGCATGTATTTTAATTAAACTTTGCTGACTTAAAAGCCTAAGCGGGGGCACTTGTGTCCTATGGACACATCTATTTAGATTTTCATTAAAATCAACAAATGTCGTGCTACTGTTTCCACTTAAATTCTTTAGTTTTTGAAATAAAGATGCAAATTTACATTAAATTATAACCGATAGAGCGTCATGAGTACCAAACGGCTCAATTGGAAGGAAGCAGTATATGTAAAACATATTTTTTTAAACGAGATGATGTATGTTCGGTTTGTTCAGCTGGCGAGAGTCTTGCATAATTTACCGATCAGTGAAAAAGTCACCACGTGCTTGTGTTTAGAAGTACATGTATACATATAAATAATTGGAGCCATTTGAAATTTGTCTAAACGTGCATCTTTTTGTTGGAGGTAAACTCGGTTATTTATTGAAAGTGGTAATGCATCTATAATTAACATCTGCAATCGGTGTGTTATCGGTTGCATTAGTATGTACAGGGATGATGTGTGTTGTTGATTGGGATATAAATGCATTACAATATATAGTGTTTTGTGTTTCAGTTTGGTTATTTGCATTTTACGTGTTTGATGAGATGGCAGCTTATAGTTAGTACTAATATTGTAAAATGTTCAAAAGTGCATATATTTCTAGTCATGCAATAACAGTGTTCATTATGTATTGGGCAATTTGTTGTTATATGTACCTGTGAACAAAGACTATCCAATGGAAACCCTATTAGATGGTCTTAGTTGACAGGTGACCATCACTGATATGTTTTTTTATATGTAATATGATTAGTGCACTGATTTCCTTTTCGGTCTTTATTAGAAGGTGGACTAAAACACAGCATTGACTTTGCATATTTTTTATATACAAACAGTTTAATGTAGATTGCCTTTGACTGTAATTACTAATTTTAAATTATTATTTTATAGATAAGTTTTGTCCTGTTTAATGTTATTTGGTACAGAATTCCAAATTTCGTTGTAAAGCTACATTGACAAGACAAAGATGGATTTGATCATTCAATTGCGTGATCCAGTTTTTCTTATGTTCTCAATGCTAACAGAGTGAATTAACTAGACCGGGAGCAATTTATCACCGGTATTTTAAATATCATGCTCTGCTAAAATTTAACTTTTTTGTGATAGGAGAAATATAAGAGATAATAAATAACACAAAGTGTCTCCATGGTGATTATGAAGTAAAGGAATTTCTATTGGTATAAAATTAAGTTCAGTCTCGAACATTTTTATCAAATTATCACGACTATACCCAGTCATTATCTTGCATTTTCGTGACGTTTCAGACCAAGGGTTTTAAGTAATTGGGACATTGCAGTATTCTTGATGCTAATAATTGGTTTGTGAGCTGTCATCATTACTGCAATTGCAAAGGCAACACTTGTTGCATACCGTTATAAGGCTAGGCATTCATTTCACACACTGGCATGCTTTTTCAGAGCTGTTATTTGTCTGTAATTCAAACTTGTCAAGGTGAAATTGTTTTTCTATTGCGACCCAGTGCTCTATTCGATCCATTTCTTCACAAGTTCATCATCTGACTGCCATTCCGTCGCATATAGTACCTATCACATTTTGATATTCAAAGATTATGTGCAACAAAACTGTCATTCAACTTCGAAAATTGTAGTCGATCTCATGAAAATTATATACCTACTGGTTCCGAATTACAACTATTTTATTTTGTATTGATTTTCTGTGATTATTTATAAATTGAGTGGCGACCCTGCAAAACATACGTTCTTTGTGCATTTCTAACGTTATTGTTTGAAAAATATATTCTATTCATAATATACAGTGCACCTATTTAATAATGACATAATATTATAATAAACAGCTGAAAATATTTAATAATGTTTTTTTTTGTTCATGTGTAAGCTATTGCAAACTGAAATGAACTGGATGGACTTTGCATATATTCACCATCTGGTGACCCGTTTGAAGGATTGCGTAAGTATTTAAAACAGCCTTTTAGCTCGACTATTCGAAGAATAGGGCAGCTATCCTACTAGCGTCGGTGTGACACTTGGGTTAAGTTTTCCGTACTACCACACTTTTATTCAAACCCATTAGATATTGCATCGAAACTTACTTATCAACCATTATTACTTCCACCAAAAGTACATGCCTCTGTCAGAATTATGGGCCTTTTTAGAATCAGGAAATACATTTAACCTGGGTAAAATCCACTTATTGACTAAACTCTGCGAAGCTGCTATGAAACTTGTGACTAAACCCATTGCGATATTGCTATGAAATTTTGATCACTTTTTGTATCATGACCCCTATGTGTAGGCACGAGAAGGTACATCTGTCAAGGATTATTATTTTGATTTACGGCCCTTTTTCGACGAAGAATCTCGGTTAAGGTTTTCGTGTCAGTCCACTTGCTGACTTAACCGTATGACATATTACTTTGAAAGTTTAAATACGTGTACCATCATGACACCCATCTGTAAGCAAGAGTAGTTTACTCTGTCAAAAATATTGTTTATTGTACTAAGAAATTCATAGTTAAAGTCTTGAGTGCAAGGTACTCTCGTGCACATATCTCAGTAACCACTTAAAGTGTTAATTTGAAACTTTGCTATAGTGTTCAGGGTTATAAAACATTTACCGTAGGTGGGGTAACTCTTGACTTAATATCTTGCAACTTACGGCCCTTGTTTACATTTTGAAAATACGCAGATACTGAATTCGCCTTCTACTGCCAAAGTTTTGTTTAGTTGGCAAGCTTTATCGGGCGCGCTGTCTTACGGACATATCTTGTTACAGTGTGTGATGGCAGGGTGTCATTGGTGACATGAAAACAAAAGCAGTGCGTTCAAGTGATGAAATACCATGACAATCTGCGAGAGTTTAAAATGAGGATATTCCAATAAATCTGTCCGTCCGTCCGTCTGTCTGTCTTTCGTGCTTTACAGGTGGATAATCAGATTTTGGCCATGTAACAGATTTGTTTGAAACTTTAACATCTGATCATTTACACTCATT
>JAUMHA010422350.1:0-10276 GCA_032359765.1 Saxidomus gigantea
GGACACGAATTTGTAAGTGGGGACGCACAGACGGACGGACAGACGGACGGACGGACAGACGGTGCGATTTTAATATGCCACCCTTTGGGGGCATAAAAATGGCAAAGTTATAGCCAACGTAAAGTTTTCGTGAAAAAAACTAAGTTCAAAAAGGGACATAACTCAGTCAAATATGACATTGACCTAAAAAAAATTGCGGCATCACGACACTTTTGTTATAAGCAAAACAATTTGAAAGTTTGATGATGAAATCTTTAAAACATGGCAAAGTCATAGCCATCGTTAAGTTTTCGTGACAAAAACTAAGTACAAAAAGGGGCATAATATGACATTGACCTACGAAATTTGGTGGCACCACAACCTTTTGTCAAAAGAAAAACAGTTTCAAAGATTGATGAAGAGATCTTAATAAATGGCAAAGTTATAGCCAACGTTAATTTTTTGTAACGGACGGACGGACGGACGGACAAAGCGATCCTATGCATCGCCTTCCTTTTCTCCGAAAGGGCGACATAAAAGGTCACTTGGTCAATCTTTCTAAAAAAATTGTTGTTTTCAGTTTCTCCCATAAAGTAAAACATCAATTTGGACCCAAGGGACATGATTTAAATTAAGTCTGTTAAGGACCACTCAATGCTAAATACAAAATCATTAAAACTTTTGCCAAGAATATTTTTTTAATTTCCAATATTTACATGCATGTAAATGTAACCGGGGCCAATTTAGATCCAAGGGGCAAAATTTGATTTCCCTTTGCAGAGAAATCAAACACCTTGTGACAACTCTTTTAAAGGAATTCGGTTGGTAAAAGATCACCGAAGGAATATTTCTGTGTATAATTTTGTAACCGGTTGTTTCAGAGAAAAAATCATAGTTTTCTAAATAGCCATACATGGAAAACTACCCACACCCCTAGCGGCCATGTTTTTAGACGAATCAAACTTGTTTGAACGAATCTGAGGGTCGCGTAAGCCACGTTTCTGTGAAATTGTTTCGGAAGTCTGGTTTCTGATACTAAGATATTATAAGTGTTTCCTTTTGGTTGTCATGGCAACCACAGTTTTGCTTGAAGCCATTTTATTTTAGGAATCTGAGAGGAACAGCCCAAAACCATTACTGTGAAGTTGTCTTGCAGTTGGCCCAGTGGTTTAGGAGAAGATGTCGTTTAGAGCAAATGTTGATGGGCGGACGACATAAATTGAACGATTCTGAAAGCTCACCATGAGCACTACGTGTGCAGGTGAGCTTAAAGGCCAGCAGTCATTCATACGAGGATTCTTTGAAAGTTATTGATACTCAGCCATGCCATGACTTTTTTATTTCACACAATTTAACAAGGTCCCGTGATACTAATCCCATATATATCATATCGTTGCATAGAGTTAGAAACGAGGTCAACACGAGCTGTCAATAGGACAGCGCGCTCGACTTTTTTAGTGCTTGCCAATAAAACAAAACTTTGACAGTTAAAGGCAAAACAAGAATCTGTATAAACAAGGGCAAAAAGAAGCAAGATATTTTTGTCAAGAGTTATCAAACTTAAATGTTTGATATCCCTGAATACTACAGAAAAGTTGTAGATTAATACTTCAAGTGGTTGATATATATGTGCATGACAGTGCCAGTTGAACACAAGACTTTAACTAGGAATTTCTAAGTATAAATCAAGAAACATTTTTACAGAGTTATCTTCTCTTGCTTACAGATAGGTGACATGATGGTAAATAAGTACTCCAACTTTCAAAGTAATATCGCAAATGGTCAACAAGTGTACAAGAATGAAAATTTTAATTGAGTTTCTAAGTCGAAAAGGGCCATGACTCAAATAAAATCCTTGACAGAGTTACCTTCTCCTGCCTATGTTTGGGGATCATGATGGTAATCATTACCCCAATCTGTAGGCAAGAGAAGGTAACTCTGTCAAGGATTTGTTTTATAAAAGTAAGGCCCTTCATCGATTTAGAATCTTAGTTAAGTTTTTCGTACCAGTCCCCTTTTTGACTAAACTGTTTGAGATATTACTTTGAAAGTTTGAATACTTATCTACCATCATGATCCCCAAACATAGGCAGGAGGGGATAATTCTGTCAAGAATTTTATTTAAATTATGGCCCTTTTGAGATATTACTTTGAAAGTAGGAGTACTTATTTACTATCATGACACCTGTAAGCAAGAGAAGATAACTCTGTGAAAATGTTTCTTGATTTGTACTTAGGAATTCCTAGTTAAAGTCTTGTGTGCCCTTAACTGTCAAAGTTTTGTTTTATTGGCAAGCACTAAAAAGTCGAGCGCGCTGTCCTACTAACAGCTCTTGTTATTTACATTGTCTCAATAATTTCCGAACATGCCTCGTTCAGTGCATACATGTACAATCAAGATGTAATTGACAAAATTGAACACTTTTAGCTAACTAAGCAATCATTCTCTTTTGGGCATTTATTAAAATATATGCATTAGTTTTAAGCTATTTGCGCGCAATTTTTACTCAGGATTACCTTATTCAAGAAAGTTTGCAATATCCCTGCAATGACGGGACTTGATAAATTGACCTGGTACGTTGATCCATAAACTGAATTTGCATGTCAAAAAATTCATCCAATAACTGGCATAGTTTTTAAAAATCAAAAAGAAAGATTTGTTAGGCTTGATTATATGACAATGTCATTGGCAATGAAGGCCTATGTAAAGTTTTTATCTATTCCAAATCAAACAAGGGCCATACTTTAAATTCAAGTCTGCAACCAGTTCTAGTTTACCCTTGAATATAAAATCCTATATATGTATTGGTTTATACTGTATTTAGATAACATTAACAGCACTTTGTACATACCAGGATTCATTGACTGTATCCCGACTGATACTGCGATATAATGTGGGTTTCAGTTTATATAACAACCCCAGTAACTCATCTGGTACGACAATGTCAAGGGGCGAAATGCCTGAAAAGCAAAACTAGTGAATATATAAAATGATAAATATAATCTAATGGTTTACGTTCAACAAAACCAACGATTAATGGTTTACGTTCAACAAAACCAACGATTTCTGCTATCCTTAAGACAAAAGTTTTAGATCATCTATGCTCACATGATCCGCTGGCTCAAAAATGAGCTTTTAGGATCTATGAATGCCTGTCGTCCTTCCGCGCCCACGAATTCAGGACTAAGTGACATAAAAGTCACATAACCTTCATTCTGTCTGGACAACAAGTTTTAAGTGGAACTTTTTAGAAATCTATGGCGCATGGTATGTCGTTAATCATATCATTCAAACAACATCTCTTCCAAAACCATTTGGCCAAATTCAAACCAAACTTCACAGAATGTTTCTTGATTAACCATCAATCAAAAAGGTATTGATATTTTAAATTCCATGCAGAACTCTGATTGCCATGTCAACGGAATGGAAAAACCTTCAAAATGTTCTTCTCAAAAACCGGAGGGCCCAGAGCTTAGATATTTGGAATGTAACATTGTTTGATGGACCTCTACAAACTGTTAAATTCTAACCTCGTCTTAATGACCTTCTTTATTGTTTTAAAGCTACATCAATGAAACTTTTACCATGTCTACAGTTTTGCATGTAGACTCCTTCGACAAAAGCTGATCATGACCTTTGGCCTAGATTTTTTTTCAAGCTAGAGAGATGAAAATTGAATTTATTGTGCAGTTTTGCAAACTTATTAAAAAAAATTCTTATGACATTTTGACTAACTTTCTTATCTTGAAGAGCACTGATACTCAGATGTATTGTTTAAAGCCACAATATTCTTAAGAAATGGCAATATCTTAATGACAGAACGGCCACGCAAGTTTTGCGAGACTGAAAATTTCCTAAATGATATGGTACAGACCTTTTCATCTTAGGGAAAGAGCAGCCGCTAAACAACCATTAGTATTTTGCATGGATGTGAAAATGCAGTGTTCACACATTTCATCGGCGGGTATTTCCGATGACTGTTCGTAAAACATCGGAAGTGCGCATATACGAGGGGTGATCCATAATTAACCGGAATGTTGCTGCATTTCTATATTAACTATTTCAGTTTTCGTACAAATAACAATTATTATTTTCCAATAAGCATTTGTATCTATCTTGAATCATGTTTATAAATGTAAACGTAAAACTAACTTTTGAAGGGTGGTCAATCGTGTTTGTGATTCTATCGTGTAAGCTATGCCATTGTAATAAAACAGTTACATTTGTAATTCTAGATCACCTTGCAACCTGCATATTTTCGCATCTATGACGCTTTACGTGAGTTTTAATCAATCATCGTGTATAAAATTGATCACAGTACAGTATATGTGACATAGATTTTGTTTTTCAAACGGCAGAAACCCACCGTTTATGAGGAATAGTGTGGCTTTAACAATTAAAGACTTTGTGATCTTGGTGTGAAGGGCAGTAGTACTCAGATGAGCACTTTAGGGTCACTATGGTCTTCTTGTTTCCAAATGCATTTCTTTCATTGAGATAAGCTTTCTCTTTACAACTGAATACGAAGCTTGTGCATTTACAGACACGTTAAGAATCAAAAATCAAAATTTCACTTAAGTTCGGATGAACCATCTTCCAATGCAAAATTAGACATGTCGCATGAAAATTTGAGTTATTATTTCGCATTGTTCTATTCTTTCACAGCTTAACTTGTATATTGTTATGACCTTGTATATACATGGACCATAAATAATTATAATAACAAGAGCATTAAGTGATCCGTATCAACCGTAGTCGTCAAAACGCGTACAAACGAGTATAGGGTTAAGCGACGGTATAAACCGTTTTTAATGGTCGCAATTTTGTTGCGACAACGACGCTAGCCGGAGCCGTTAAAACTGTTTGCGACCATTAAAACTCTATATACAGTCAATAACAATAAACGGTTAACCTATTATAACTCACATAACTTTAAATTGCAATTATGATTGATCGTTCGATTTTTGCGATTATATATATGTTATTTCATCTAAATCATTGCAAATTTAAATGAAAGTTGAGGTATTTGGTGCGCTTTTTAAAATGTCTGAAGAATGTGACACATGTACGCAGATACTTAGGTAATTGTTTGTCCTTGAATGGTTTGGCAATTGTCGAAACAGTTGATATTTGCTTTCAAAACATAATCTAAAGCAAGTTAACTTGCCAAATTAAAATTTGCACACTTTTCAGACAACTATTTCGAAAAATGAAAAGTACAGTTATTATCTACCTCTTAAAGCCTCTAGGTACATGCCAACCAGTCCGGTTGCATTTGGTTTTCCGGCGGACATATCACGTGACTCGACTGTGTAGAAATTCTTCTCAGACGTCATAGCCATGGTCACGTAGCCGACTACACAAGTTTGCTGACCTTCATATGTAAACAATGGCTGGAAGTATGACCACCGGGAGCGACCGAACTCATTCATACAAATAACGTAAATTTGGGTGTTCATGCAGGTGGCTGCAGCATACAGGCACAACTTTGTATACTGCTTCACGTTATAACTATACCTACAATCCAAGATTACCGTCTCATATAACTCATTCAGCTCTTTTTCAGTTTGGTCTTTTGTCGACTGTAGAGGAGGAAAATCTTCTACCAACAAGTTCACAACCGGCTGAAACTGCTTTGAATGTTTTGACAGGAGATTAGCAACACTGCTTCTGATCTTATCCGAGGTCTTGTATTGTTCCATTGTACTTGATCCTTCACTACTGCGGGGAAGTCTCTCTAAAGAAAATGTGATGGCTCGCGCTAGACATTCGTACAATTGGAATTCTTCACTTTTATTAACGATTCTGTTTTGAGATTCCTTTCTCAAATATGTTTCAATATCTTGCAACTGCAAGTGTGTATCCTGAACACGCAGTTGCACATCCCGAGGTTGTGCTGTGTCCTGTAACAAAACAAAATACCACTAAAATAGAATTTTATTTTTTCCATGTTTATGCTACGACAAACTTAGGCTTGCTGTCAGAATTGAAAGTTCCGTGTTAAATTGCGGATAATATATTTTTCTCAGTTATTGTTACAGTAGTATTTTGTGTGCCTCTAATATATCAACGTGTTTTTTCTTACCGCATGATGAAAGCTTTTTTAACTGCATTTTTTTTGCTAAAGCTTTGCTTTTGATACAAAAATAGATGGTACCGATCACTTACACTTCCACCCATATACAGTTTAGCGCGATCTCAAACAATCATGTTAAACGCTGTCCTTAGTGTATTTGCGTCGAGCGCTGTCCTTAGTGACTCCTAGAGATCAAGATAATTATTATGTCCAGCACAATCAAGATTGCTAGAGACCAGTAGGGTCCGTTACAATACATTGTGCTGGAGAGTCTAGTTTTATGCCGTGCACAAGCCTGAGTACTTGAGAATATGTGTGCAACAATGTCGATTGTTATCACGTTCATACGTATTACCGCTAGTTCGAATCGCACACAGTATGTCGACTGCAATAACTAGTAAACGTATGTACTCAATGTCGAGTAAGAAACAGTTAAGCACAGATGCATGCGCATAAAAGTCTTATGTGTAAAGCCATGTTCGGGGAAGACTGGTCGTGATAGCAAGCAACTATTTCGATTTCTGCCATGTCGTGTTTCGGACTTGGCGGGCCGAAAATTCGAAAACTCCATAGTAGCTATTTTGTCGTGTTTTCGACTTTTCAACTTGATGGGACGTGTTTTCGACTTTTCAACTTAGTGGGGCGAAAAGTCGAAAAACTTCAGATTAAAGGCGAAAACACGACAAATGACGTAAAACACAACACATTTTGTTTAAGATTTTGAGGGTTTTAATATGTCGGCCCGAAAAGTCGAAAACTCGACAAAGTTTGTTTTTTCGTGTTTTCTACTTTTCGCCTCTGGTGGACATGCGTAAAACTATTACACGTATAAGAATACGTCATGTTTTCGCCTTTGATCTTACGTGTCGCATAGCTACTTCGCCCCGAAAAACAAGTTAGTACATATTAAAACCGGCAAACTTGACCGGCCATTTCGACGAAAAAATACGTTTCGCCATTTATCGTGTTTTTTCTTTTAATATGTCGTGTTTCGACTTTTCGCCGCACCAAGCGGAATAGTCGAATACAAAAAAATAGCAACTTTTTGGGTTTTCGTGTTTTCAACTTTACGTCCTGCCAAGTCGAAAACAAGACATGGCATAAATCCGCTTCCATAAGGAACGCAGTAGGTTCCTTTAGCGCAGTATGTGACTTTTCCCAGATCTGCGTCAAAGTCACATTCTGCGTTGACCACTTGTCTGCTGTTTGTGCAATATTAGCCCGTTATCAATCCTGGTATAAGCGGTCCTGTAGTCTAGCCTGCCAACATTAAAGTATTCCTATAAACTTTCACTAAAGACGTTTGTTTTTTGGTATCAAAAAAACAAAGCGGCAGATTATAGTATTTAAGATCTCTTAAATTATTGTGCAAAAATGTTCATCTTATAAGCGACCGTACTATCCATGTATAATGTTGTGCCTTTTTCTGCAGCACGAAATTACATTTTTTTAAAGTTATAAGCACTCACCATTTTAAGCCGATGTGCCCTATACAGTAAACAACGCGAAATAGTCTTCCCTCGCCAACCCAGTGTCACTGCAATGTATAATTATTATGCATTTTACACATTATGATTACAAAGCATGAAAGGTCTTAACAAAGAAATGTCGCATGGATTATTTACATCACGCAAGACTTCTTGACACTTAAGCTTTGTATTATGTCCTATATTTCATAAATATATAAACAAATCTTTAAAGTATTGTATGCACATTTCAAGTGACAAGGTTATGTGTGTTACCGTTGGTTTACATACATTGACACAGTTTAATTGGTGGAATTCATAAGAAAAGATAATTTCAGATTTATTACATGTCGGCAAGACTACAACAGTAAAACATAAACTCTTGGGAGCGTTTGAACCGACCATAATAAACATAAACAATATTAGCTTTTAAAAAAGCTAGAAACCGGCTCGCTCGGGATTTGGTAAGAAATGAACAATGTGTACAATCAGATAGATTAAACAAATCCAACTTCAGTTTTATATCAATGCTCCCAATTACTACATGCAAATTCAAAGAAATCAAGATGAGGTCAAACAAAAAGTAACAAATGCGAATAGTTTATCATATTAGGCAAAAGTAACGACCCTATGATTGTTTAGATGGTAACTGAAAAGCACATGCTTTAAAACAAAAACAATATTTTTCATATGCTTTTTACAGAAGTACAAACCACAATTCCCTTCCGTCTTACTGAATATGTATGTTAGTTTATGATGTTCCTTTCCATGTCATTGCAAAAGCTAGTCGGTATGCATTAGTGAAATCATCGGCAATGCGACAAAGAACATTAAACTAAAACTAGGAATACTCCGGTTAGACGTATTTATTTATCGTCATTCTTGATATTTAATTTCAGGGTTTTCAGTCACTGTGGACAGCGCACTTGTAATTCTGCTGTCACCGCAAAAATACAGCTGCGCAGTCCACAATTAAATCATGTCTGGTTTGTAAGGCCTGTTTTTATTTGTCAGTTTGAATACACCAATCAACGTTTATCCTTGGTCTCCGGCTGGAAGCCATGTGTTTTTGGTTTTTGTAGATGTTTGCAGTTTTATGTTGTTTTTAAAGTAAAATCCTATCGTAATACCATAAAAAAAGTACGCATATTTAACAAAATGATTTAACAATCACTGATCCACATAGTACTGGTATGTGACGGTATTTGTTGATTTTTCTCTCTTTTTGTTCGACTTCTAAAAGGAGGTATTTTACTCCTTTAAAGTGTGTGTTCATGTGGTGATATTATGAGGCGTTACCCTTGGTTCATTTTTGGTGGTCAAACAAATGTGACCAATTTGCTGATTCTACATGTCAAGATTAATTTATAATATTCAATGTGTATTCATATATTTACAGCCTTCAATCTTCTGTATTTCAAGATTCATAAAATGACAAATTTACAATACAACATTTTTACTGTAAGTATGGTTACTAAACTATACAAGAAGATTACAGATAATTTTTTTTTAGATCTTTGTAGTATCTGTCAAACTAATGACGTAAAATCTGATGGTATTAAAACAAATTATCCAGATCATATCTGAGTGTTTTATTCATACAACCTTTTCTTTCAAAACATTTCAGATAAGAAATCCCCCGTGAAGGTATTATATTACTCCTTTAAATAACTTTTTACCTAACAGTTTACATTATGATTGAGATTGCATTTCATTTTGTTGAAAACATTATAACAATTAAGTAATTTACAATATGTGATATTTGGCATGTTGACATTGGCCGTTACAGCGTACTTTTTCGTCATTTGGCTTGCCGCTGACCGCGTTAGACAGGGCCATTGTATATGGATTTTTGTCTGTCGGACATGGATATTACTGTAACAGAGTCACGCTATACAAAGATGACCGCTTATTCAGGTAAGACTGAACCAATATCTAAACTCTATGCCTTATGGAATTAAACAAGAAGATTTTAAAAGTATTTCCTGATACAAGTCTATATAAAACTAGTAGCCCCTGTAGACAGTTAAGACCATCGGGACATGCTTTGAACAAAATAGATAGAAGACTACAAAATAGATAGAAGACTACAAGACAATGCTACACGCAAACTATCTACGCTCTATGACTTACAGATTCTGACAAGACGTTTTTAAAAGTTTAACTACATATATTTCTATGTAAATCATATTACGCCCCGTGGGCTGGGCTAATTTTGACTGTAGGGCATAATTTGAACAATACTATCTAAGCTCTGTTCCTTGCGGTTCTGGAGAAAAATATGTTTGAAGTATTTTGCCATAGCAACCAGAGTTCTAAGTATTTTGCCATAGCAACCAGAGTTCTGCTGTATCAACATGACACGTCCTTTTAAAATGGTTAAACGCGATATATTCAAGCGGGAACAAACTTATATTGAATTAAAGGAAAGTGATATATTGAATTAAAGAAAAGTGATACACTTTTATTTTCGCTGACTTCGCAATACTATACAATATTATAGACAGAGAATCCCATTAGGTGCGCGGTAAGTCTTCTCGGGTTTCTGACGTCATGGTTAATTAAAATCAATTGTGTTTACTCTGATCTAACAGTTGTTAGATAATGTTTTAATTAATTATATACATGTATGCTATTATTGGAAAAAAGAGCTGTCCCTCATAAGTGACGAATGCCGCCGAAAGAGGTGTCTCACAGTCTTTGTCCTCTCCATGTGCTCAATAATAGTGGTATGTAATTTTAAAATCCATGCAA
>JAUMHA010422361.1:0-10275 GCA_032359765.1 Saxidomus gigantea
AATGTTTAGCGAGCGATAGACACAGCTAAAGTGAACGGATTTTAATGGGTGTGGTATCAATGTAAAGCTAACTTGTTCATCTACCCAATAATCTTGATTTCGTCCTGATTTTCGCATTATTGAGCGAGATAACGTTCTACATGCATTCATATTTGAATAATCCTTTATTCTTGTATCCAACGAGTGACTTGATGGTACTGTTCACATATTTTAGTGCCTTAACAAAGTGGCTACTAACGTGTTCGTACCAATAACAATTTCTGCCATAAACGGTGACTAACAATACGATTAAAACATTGCTCATAGTCTATGAACACACTACAGTTTCTTTTTGGAATTAAAGATATTTGAGACTATCGTTTGCAAAAAAAAGATGCAAGGTCTGTGACTGACCTTCCTCTTTGAAAACCAAACGAACAGCCTAATCTGTTCATGTATTGAGCCCATTTGATAACAGTTGTGAGTAGTGTTTTTTTCAATAGATTGATGAAGGTTACCCTACTGTAAATCTGTGTACTATTAACATCCTTTGTAATATACGAGGACCGTACAGGGTTGTATAGTTGGCTCTGCAGTTTTAACACTTCCAACTATTTTATATTCATGTAATGACATATCTATATCAACATTGTACGTACACCTTATATATATTACGTGAAAGTCTTCTCTCGGCCTAATTAATTCGGCCCAGTTTTATCCAAAATTAAAAATTGTCTCGTCATGCCAATTAGCAAGACAAATGTTCCTTTGTACTAGACAGTTGATGTCTAATAATATGTGTAATATAGTGTGTAATAAACCAGATACTGCTTAATATAAAACGTAACTACGTTTACAAATGAATAACATAATTTAATGCGACAACATCCGTTTGTGTGGGTGTGAGGGAAATTAGTTTTCATGGTATTATAAATATAGCATAGTAAAAGTAAAATATAGACGATACAACCTCTAGGTCTGACCAAAGAATACATTATCAATAGGGTTTTAAAGGTAGAAAGTGAAGACATCCTATAGAAAACTGATTGATAAATAAGGCAGATTACTGAGCCCTGTTACATGTGATAGAAGCAAATGAAATTGTCGCTGTATCTGACTGGCATTTAATAATATACATCTTTTTTTTTTCTTTCAACATGTTAGTTTCATTAAAAAATAGACTATCGTTAAAAAGGACACCAAGAAATATCCTTATTTTTAATGACAATTTGACTTTGCAATAACGTACTCAGCTGAGCAATTACTTAAGAATTTTAGTGAAATCGGGGCCAGTTCTTTCGTCTTAACACAATTAATTCTATTACATTCACATCCACACATGTTAAAGTTAAATTATTCATTGGGCCTAAATTCTGTTGAAGGAATGTATATTCGAAGCGAAAGTTATCTATTTCAAACTGTAAAAAATGAGCTTCGAAACTAGAACTTTGTTGTGTATATTGAAATTCTCATCCCTTGCAGAGCATACTTTGTGAGTACTTTTTTCACAGGTGGACAGTTTTACCTAGCCATTGTTCCTGATAGTGTTGTCCTGATGATTGAATATAATCGAATAAATTATCGGAAAGCTTGTATTATCGATTAAATCGATTATCGATTATGAGTTTGAATAATCGATTATCATTTCTCTGTATTTACCATAAAAACTATATTGCAACTAAGGTATATACCTACAGCATGGCTTTCATTTGACTCTCATTTTGTTTAATATTATTATACCATAGCATATCGTCTAGATTTGCCGCTTCATTGATTTTTGTATGAGTTATGGAACTTTAAAGATTTTGGATTATATATCTATATATATATAAAGAATGGTTTTATATTGAATGAATTCACTCTCAACAATGAATTCACTGTCTATTCCGTCTAACCACTTCGCAATTTGGACTCGCTGGTATCAAACAGTGAATGAATGTAAGTAATAGTGATATATTTGGTAATATTTAATCTTGCTGTCATTTTATAATGCAAACTTTACAATTTTATAATATCTTTATATAGAGCCAGTCAGACTAACTGCATAATAAAGAGTCTTTTATTTTCTGATCCATTTGCATTTACATTTGATAGAGAACGGCTGCTGCTTGTTTTATTTACCCCCATAGACATTTCCTTTACTCTAATGTAAATGTGGTAGTACTAGCGTTGCTTTAGTTTTCAATAATGATAGCGAACTCCCCGGTTTCGTGAATTAAAAAGATTCGCGACAGTTTCATGTGGTGTAAGTTTATAACTGGGTGATTCTTCTTTCGCGAACTTTGTGAAATCGAGCTTCTGTCCGCCTTTAAGACAATCTTTGATTTAAATGTAAGCTTGTCATAAAGATGGACAGTAATGTCACAGTATGGAGATAACAAAACTGCTAACACTATTTCTTGCCGAAAATTTAAACAAAAGACTTGTTTTAATCGAGATTAGGTCTGTTTGTTATTACATCGCATAATTCTTAAACGAGAAAATGACTAGATTTGCAGTAGGAGTTAGAAGGATACTTCTGCTCAGAGGGAGCAATTACAATTTTAAAAGCTATCGGCTGGTAACGATACATACGTTTCTTGTTATTTTTATCCCATTTGAAATGCCCTTTTGTCATAGTTTGACTCTATCTCAACATCCAATGATCACTTGAAATTTACTAATATATAGAAATAAAAAGTACCACTTTATTTTATTTACTCTTTAACAGTGCTGAACGTTTGCCTTTCTTTCTTTTTATGCCGTTTCTTAAAGCTACTTGCTCTTAGTTTTTTGTAAAAAAATAAAGTTCATCAAATTGTATGACGAAAACATATTTAGAATATATAATAAAATAAACAGGCTCCAGTATAAATTCCTGTAAAGTATATCTGTATATTTGATATTATACGCTACCAAATTATAAAGCATTACAAACGCTTTTGAAATTCCAATTTAAACATCTAGTCTAGCGGTGCCGTAAAACCCAGCTCACCAACATTTGCAACACATTTTCTCAAATTGCTACCTAGATTTTTAGTTGTTTTGCTGATTCCAGCACTGACTTTTACATTTAATGTTTATAGTATATCATTTTGGAGAAATTGATTGTTTTCACCGGAAACTGTGAACGAGCACCTTTACTGAAAAAGTATTGTCAAAAAGCATTTCTTAGTTTCTACCAAATTTGATTTATACTAATTCATTTATTCTCGATTGCGAAACAAGTTCTTAAAATTTATATTAATCGCTCTCGAGACTCATTTCAGATGGAACCAACATGAAAGAGAGAGAGGCATATTACCTTATCTACCATATTGAACAAATACATGTACCGCGCTATCCTCTTTCGATTTGAAAAGAACTTGACGAATGGAAGGACATCAAGTTCTTTTTAAATCGAAAGAGTAACTGTATAATCCGAAGTGACCATGCGCCTTTAACTTTCAGACGTTCATTGTGCGTTACTGAATTTCTCGGGAATGTAGTGAATGTTACTACACAAATACTGAGAGTGCTATTACTCATTCCTATATGTGCCAGCAAAAGCGACTCTTCAATATTAACCAGCATTTAGTTCATTGTACACATGGGAATGTTAAGACATTCGATGTCTTATGTAAACAGTATTTGCTTTGATACGTTTCATGATACATTCATTACTACTTACCATCTCGAACAAAACTAGGGCGCGTTAACTAGGCCGGGAGAAAATATTCACAGAGTGAGTACAAATAAGTTGCGTGTTGCATGATATAATTAAGACAGGTCAATAGATAACACTATTCCTCGGTCAGTTTTGAAGTGGGTTTTCTGGACATTTATAAAAATAGTAAATGTTTATTAAAACAAGTCATTGTAAAGGAAGATGAAATGGTCAAAGATTGCAGTTAAATGTTCCTTTCAAAAGAAAATAGGCCAGATTGTTACTCAGCGTTACCACTCGTTGCATCTTGTCATAACATTCTTACGGATGTCTAACATTTGTAAACCTTCTTACATATTCTTAAATATTTGTACATGTGTTAAAGCCATTGTACGCTTAGAGATTTTTTAATTATTCATGATTGCACATTTCCCAATTTCAACTTCGTGAATTTAAGACTAAATGGCATTACAAATTCACGATTTCAACTTCGCGTTTTCATGAATCTGAAATTGTGACGTTTTGAAGTTGAAATATTGAATTAATGAAGTCTGTAACTTAAGAACTTGACAGTATCCACCTATCTGTCGTACTATTATTACCGTGTGTCCATAGTCATGTTTTAGGACCGCTCACCATCCGGGCCCGTCCCCCATTTCCTTCAAAAGACATCTCCTCAAAAACCACTTGGCCAATGTGGATATAGCTTATATAGAAATACTGTCATCTTGTTTTATCTAAAATGATATAATTCACAGTTTATTAGATTTACACAAAACTGCATACAAACGAACGTTTATTTGAGACTTTTTGCAAGTCGAACAAATATGAAACGATTGAAGTAATACATGTAATGTCTTGATCACAATTTAAGTTATTTCAGACAGTGTGTACAAAACAGATCAACGTCTGGTTTGATTACTTGTACGGGTTCTCGTATATTAAAGAAGTTAAGTCTCAATATCCAAAAATAGCAATTAAATATGTGACGGTTGTGGCATTTGTTCCATTTAGTCGGAAAAATGTGCATTTGCAAGGTTTCAAGCGCAATGAGACTAAAAGGTTGTGATATTTCCAGAAAGGACGAGGTAATTTCTGACAGTGTCACTTTGTCTTAGATTAAGGTACAGCTTGTTAATTAATGAGTCTATTAATTCTTGATTTGTTTGAAGACTTACAAAGAATGACTGAATGTATACTTGAAAGTAACATATCGTTCAGTTACAAGATGATTTAGGAAAATAAAATCAGGCGCTCTTCCATTTCTGAAGTCTACGTTTTACAATAATATTTGTTCCCCTGTATAACACGAAATACTTTATTTGCAATACTGTAGAGCTTCTGTGAACTGTATCACAGGATGTTTGTCCTCTGTCTTAGTTCACATTTTGCCTTCTGTCTAAACCAATTAGAAAACAAATGCACTTAAAAGCCATTTTAAAAAAGCATATTTTATATAAAATTGCATGTTTTTCATCTTCAGTGTACTATACCTATGTAGAATGACATTGACAGTTTGGTATAGAACAATGAAGCAAGAAGGTATTTAAAAGTAAAGATACAAAGTGAACCAAAGATAAAAGTCGATGAATCACCTTTCCCGAATATGATAAATTTTACTACTGCCCTGATGTGCGAAGCCGAGAACAGGCCCGGAAAATTGATAAACCTATTCGCGGTAAATCTAAAAGTGCAATAGATACGCATGAGTCACTAAAATTGTGTCCCTGCACGGAAATATTCCCGAACTAACTGACTTTGCGATTAATTCATTGCGACACTCGAATCAGAACCTATCTGGTCTTTTTAAAAAATAAGAAACGTGATTTCCTTCCCCGATATACGAGAGGGAAATCAGACATATCTATGCAGCACATGCAGCACATTTCAAATTATGTTCACTCATTGATATATAAATGGGTTTGAACGATCTATACCTGCAGTGAAGTTTTAAAAACAAGTTGCCTGCTCAAAACAGCATCCAATGGGTAAAATGCATGAACATTAGGACCCTGTAAGTTCACGTGTTTGGAATTCAAACCACTTTTGGATTCGTTCTATTTGAGTAAAGCAGTTGACCGTTTCCCAAACTACATCATCGTTCATACAGTAAAATGTTTGACCTTGAAACTGGATAAAAGTAGCAGCATACTTCATAATCAAATGTTTACATATTGTTTAGGCCTACTATTAAGTAGAATATTTGTAATCGACTTCACTTCCTCCATTAAACTAGCTTAAATGGGGAAATTCAATATTTTATGATTTATAGTTCAAATTATAGTTAAGCGCTTGACAGATATAGTTAAGCGCTGGGACGGTAGAAAGCTTTGATGATTGACTTTGTGCTTAAAAGAAACTGACCTTGCTCTCAGGGGCATAACCCAAAGATGGAGGCACGAGACAGTGTACGCGCATGACATGCACATAACTGCATACATTTGTGTACGTGGGTCGATGTCAGGCAACCGGATACGCAGAGCCTATTTCGTGTTTAATTACAGCTGTAAAAGAGATATCTCTAGTGCATATTTCCCTTTGATGTGACCATTTTATAGTCAATTTCGCTCAGGAGTTAGATATCAGTATTACAAATTTCGATTGTAAATGAACGATTTCCTGGAATTTAGAACTGCCAAATTCATAAGCTGTGGTTAAACAATATGTATAAAGTGAGGAAATAATACCTACGCACTCACAAAAGCATTAAAATTACATTCTGGAAAAAAAGTTCTCTTTCTTCTTTCTTCAAAGTTTTGCTTAATACCAGTTTCTTTAGCTTGAGGCAAAGAATCATCAGTTTATTAAAGAAATCCGCGCAACACGTCGCCCACGAAAAGAATCTCGGCCGTAAAAGGTTACATTCCTGAAATCAGACTATTCAAATACCTACTTTTTTGCTTGAAAGCCTCCGTGTAGATGAATGTCTGAATTTTGAAGTACTTAATGACATTTAGAATAATTTCTTTGATACATCACATATGTGAATGAAAAGGACCATGGAAATCGAAAGTTTGTTGAATTGTATTAATCGACAAACACGGGGTCCCGTCTTTGTATACTAGTATTAATTTCTTATCGATATTTCAAAGAGTTATTTTAGTTTAATATTGTCTGCTTCTGTTGTTTATTGTTCTGTTGTTAAAAAACAAATGCTTTTACATTTGCAATGCAAAATTTCAAATGATGTTTTACTAAGATTTGTCTTTAAACCAGTCTTGCTAAATTGGGAACAACATTTGACGTGGAAGTCGAAGACCGAAAAATCAAGCCAACTAATTAGCTCATCTTGCCGAAGGCTTTTGATGAGCCATTAGTACGGGTCTGTAGTCAGGCGTATATGTACATCGCGCAATGTCAACATTTCTCTTGAAACTCTTCTTGTTAGAAACTACTAACTTTAGCAATATTTTAATAAAACCACACATGTATCATCCTTATATTCACTCTCTCTAAAATTAGAAAATGTAGTTTTAAATCTGTATTATTCAGATTCAGTTTAATCATAACAGAATAAAATTTGTCGGAACTTCAAACCTTCTTTGAGTTCATATCTTTTCATATTTTACTTTTATAAACATTGAAATTAACGTTTGTTTGCATTGATATAACAAACCTTTTGAAAATTACTGATGATTACTAGGAGATAAAACTTCTATGATGATTATCTGTCTAATTATCTGCTTGTATTTAGCAGAAAATAAATGAGTTTCTAATGAAGGATATTCTAGTCCCCATGTATATAGTACAATGTGTAAGACAACTTGTTTCAATCAGCGACTTACACTCTAATTGCTTTTCGTATTTCAATTGATCTATATCTTATCATAGATGTCTGCGTGCCTTATATTTCCAAAAGATTTGCCTCGGCATCTGCCATTATATTTCAATAGATACTCCTCGGCATCGGTCATTATAGTTCAATAGATTCTCCTTGGCATCGGTTATTATATTTCAATAGATTATCCTCGGCATCGGTCATTATATTTCAATAGATTATCCTCGGTATCTGTCATATTTCAATAGATTCTCCTCGGCATCGGTCATTATATTTCAATAGATTATCCACTGTATCTGTCATTATATTTCAATAGATTCTCCTCGGCATCGGTCATTATATTTCAATAGATTATCCACTGTATCTGTCATTATATTTCAATAGATTCTCCTCGGCATAAGACATTATATTTCAATAGATTCTCCTCGGCATCTGTCATTATATTTCAATAGATTCTCCTCGACATCTGTCATTATATTTCAATAGATTCTCCTCGACATCTGACAATATATTTCAATAGATTCTCCTCGGTAAGTACAGACACAGTTCACTGAATCAATACCTGACGTTTTTTGGTAAGAAGCGTTGTACACTGGATTTATATAGCATGTTTATTACTTACAGGACATAATTCACAAAGTTTTTAATTTGAATGTTGCTTTAATATATTCTATTTCGATAACATTTGTAAGAAGCATCGGACTTGCAAAAAGTTAATGATGTATTATCTACAGTGGAAAAACTTTAATCTCGACTCATAAATTAGCTGTAGCTAATTAGTTTTTGACAGACAGTACGATCTTTTCAAGTGTTATGTCCCACCAAAGTCTTTAATAATGTGAGACAAAAATAGAATGCAAGAATGGTTAACTTAGAAAGGCGCAAAACAGCTTCATGCGTGAATACAGAAATAGGTTTTATTCGTGTTTCTAAAGAGTTATGTTCGAGATTATGTTTGAACGAAGGATGTTACCGAATGATTTTTATTTTTGTGTCGCCCTATCTGAGAAAAGGCGATACATAGGGATAGCTTTGTCCGTCCGTGCGTCCGTCCGTCACAGAAACTTAACGGAGGCTATAACTTCGCTATTTCTGAAGATTTCTTCATCAAACTTTACAATTGTATTGCTTATGACAGGTCGTAATTCCACTAAATGTTATAGGTCAAGGTCATATTTTACAGAGTTATACCCTTTTTTGTACTTAGTTTTTGTCATGAAAACTTAACGTTGGCTATAAATTTGCCATTTCTTAAGATTTCTTCATCAAACTCTCAAACTGCATTGCTTGTGACAAAAAGGTCGTGATGCTGCCAAAGTTTGCAGGTAAAGGTCATATTTCACAGAGTTATGCCCCTTTTGTACTTTTATACTTATTTCGTTAGGAAATTATTGGTTATTCTGACATTGTGTAAGAGGGCGACACAAGTGTTCTACTGAACACCAATCTAGCATATTAATATTCAATACTACGTGTATGATATGTGTTTCTACTCAGGAGTTCAGGAGTTCTTGTTGGAATGTGTTTTGGTGTGTTTACTCAGACTTCAATGATAATTATGAAAGGAAGTTGTTAATCTTAATTATAAAATGTTTTAAAGCATGTATCTAACTTGCTATGGTTTGAGAAGCATACGTTGCATTCTCTAACTTGTAATCTGACTTTTTGCTAATTGTTCATATCATGCTTAGTTTTGCGTTTGATGCAATATTTTTGCGAATTTTTATATCATGCTTCGTTTTGCGTTTTATGCGATATTTTGCGAATTGTTCATATCATGCTTAGTTTTGCGTTCTATGCAATATTTTTGCGAATTGTTCATATCATGCTTAGTTTTGCGTTCTATGCAATATTTTGCGAATTGTTCATATCATGCTTAGTTTTGCGTTCTATGCAATATTTTGCGAATTGTTCATATCATGCTTAGTTTTGCGTTTTATGCAATATCTTTTGCCCATAAACACGTCTACATTCATTGGATATCACATATGAATGCTACACGAAGAAATCTTAAAATAATCGCGTCTATGTAACCATTGTCTGTATGGGTTTATATTTATGACGTCATTTTTAGCCCGTCTGATTTTTGAAAAAAATGACGAGCTATTGTCGTCACTTGATCGTCGTCGTCGTCGGAGGCGTTGGTTAAGTTTTGCGTATAAGTCACTTACATAGATACTATCAAAGCTATCATTTTGAAACTTGGGGAACTTGTTCATCTAATACCCTTCTTCACATTGTACCCTAAAGATGCTGAGTCTCACCTGTTTTCTTTTTGGTAAAAAACATGAATTTTGGTTGATTTTGAGAATTGGACGTAGCTTCTTCTATTTTGTTAGATTTATTTCAAATTTTTTCACAGACAATAAATGGATAATGCACTTCAATATATCAAACGGGTTTTTGAATCACACATTTGGAAGGGGAGAGGGAGGGTGGGGGACATTTTAGTATTTTTGGATATTGTAATTTTTAGCTAGTCTGATTTTTTAAGTTTTGTGCTTGAGTCACTTACATGCAAATTATCAAAGCTATCACTTCCAAACTTTGGAATACCTGTTCACTATCAAATGTACAATAGTATGCAACCACACTTAGTGTATAAGAAATATTTATGAATATCTTTAATTGGATTGTATTTAAGGGATCCTGGGATCAAGGTCACTGTTACTAAAAATAGGAAAACTGTATGATATTCAGTAGCTTTAGTTACAGTTGACTGCAGTTGACATAATGTAACCAAATTTTGTTTGTAGTAAGTATTTTAGAAGATATGGCTGGGGTTTTGGGCTCCTGTGGTCATTGTCAAGGTCACAAACTAAAAATAGAAAAAACAGTAATATGTTCAATATCTTTAGTTACAACTGACATAATGTAACTTTAAATTATTAAA
>JAUMHA010422416.1:0-21843 GCA_032359765.1 Saxidomus gigantea
ATACCTCTAATACTTTTGAAATAAAGTGGGGTGGTACGAAAAACTTAACCAAGGTGTGACGCCAACGCCGACGTCGACGCCGACGCCGACGCCGGGGCGAGTAGGATAGCACCCCTTTTCATAGAAAAGTCGAGCTAAAAATCATCAACTATGGAGATTCTGTATGCAACACTTGTTCTGTGCTATGATGTAATATATTACGTAATCAAAAATGTTATTTATTGTGAAACTACTTGTCTCCATGTAATGTTTCATTCCTTAAGACTTTTCGGGTTTAAAGTCAACAGGTTTTCAATATCATTCTACATACATTAAAATATAAGTTTTAGTTAGTCTTATTCGTTTTCCTGCCACTGTAAATACATTTGACAGTATTGAACATAATAAAAGTCTCACTTACTCAAGCTACTGTATATATATATAACAGGAAGACGAGTTATATTGGATGGAAACCAGTATTTAATTTAGTTTCTTTTGAAGTTAAAAGTGTTCGATGTGACTCTTTCTTACCTTTGCAAAGTAACCTTTGAAAATTGAAAACTGTGACGCTTAAGGAAACACTGGGCATAGTGACAGCATTGGGCCTATTTACCGTTAAATACAGGTTCATGTATAAATGAGCATCATTGAATTCGCAAAAAGCAAGAGAACTGTTTTATGAAACATCATATTGTCAACTTTTCTGTTACATAATATATCGCCTACGTGCAAACATGTGGATGTATTTGTATTTCGTCGCATTCATGTTTTGCTGCTTAAAACAGCTAATTTATTTACTACCAAATTACAAATGTACAGTACCATTTAAAGCCATTTTGTATCTTGTATATATAAAGAAGTGCTATGGGTTGTCATCAAAGACATGCACTATTATCTTTCCTATATGCTTGCACCCTCCAAAAGAAACAACGAGTTTACCCTCATTAATCAAAGGAACAATTCTTGACTTCTTATATATCGTTTTGAAACATATGCAATATACAACGCTGCCTCGCCAGCGTCGCTTATATTTACAACTGCCAAGGACTTCTTTATCACAGCTTTGTATTTACTGCTTAAACGCCAAGGGTTTACACTCAGATACTTGTTCAATTTCCCTTATAGAAATGGAGTCTGTTGATATATTACATACGTCCGTCATCCCCTTTCTCATGTAAGTTTTTGTTGTCCCGATTTTTGTTTAAGTTCTTCTTGATTTGTGCGTGTTATACATTTGTAACTTTTAAGACATTATAAATATAAACTTAACGAAGCATTAGTCAACAAAAGTGCTGTCATATTTGGATGATGTAATATCACAATGGTTTCACGTTACTGATAAATACAGAACAGAGGCAAATAAATTTAGTGGGTTTTTTCAGCGTAATTTGAAAGTAAATTCTTGAGAATAAAAGCAATAAATTATCATGTTAACAGTTGTGTGTTGTCCTTCACTTTAGACACATTTATTTCTGGTTTGCTTCCTCTGAGCTTTGTTCCAGTATTAGACGAGTCTTATACTATGAAAGCTCAAAATGTTACACGTTACTTTAAAAACACATAAGTATACAGCATTGACTTTACTGCTGTTAAATGTAGGAAAATGGTCCATGAATTATAGGGAATTATTTCATATATGCGTGATGAGACTTGGAGCTGTCATAGACTTAGTTTTAAAAATGTGAACATAATACATACATGTTTTCTATTGTTTTATTTGGTTGCAGTTAATTATTTGTCTAAATAGGTTTTAATTCACTCTTTATGGCTGTACCAGACACTACTTTTCCTGACCTTTTGCAAGTAGCAATAGAAATGCAATTTCTCTCTGATTCTGTGTCTCCTTGCTCGGTCTATTAGTTTGTATACTTCCAACTCATTGCGTTATTTAAATGGATCTGGGAATAAAATCTCTAGAACAAGACGGCAAGGTATTTGTGTGCAAATTAAGCTCACATTCACTGCTATGTTTCCTGCAGACTCTTTATTAAATTATACGATGATAAAATTTCAATACCGTGGCTTTTCCCGCGCATAAGGATATTAAAAATGTTTTATTTCGGTGTAAAATTACCAACAGACATCAACGTTGCAAATATTTGTACGCTTTAAGTAGATGTTTGTCGGTTTTACTTGTTTACATCGACATTCTTACTCTGTGTCTTTTCCGCTTTTCTTCATATGCTGTAACGTTTTCAATTGTATACAAGTCACATGATAACATCTTTCTTTAATTTTCAAGGATCGATTTATTTTTAATGATTTACCGACTGAACATGAGCAGACCTTTAAATACCCTTATGATTACAATGACGGGATATGTCAAGTATATTACCGACTTTCCCGTTAATATCAATATTTATTGACGAGTCATTGACAAATCAACGGCTTGAAATTTCTTTGAAGGGCATACAGAATTTGTATGGTACACATTTTTAAAGTGCTTTGTTAAACGTCTGTTTCTCTGAAAATTAAAGATAATGTTTTATATTCTTGCCTGTTTAACGATTTCAAAGGAATTTTTAGATATATTACAAAATGTCGAGCCTGTGTCAGCACATTTTAATTCTTTACTTCGCCTACTGCAGGAGGCCGACTAATATGCCTTTGCATAGAAATGTGGTTTAATTTCAAAATTATACGAACAAAATTTAGGGTTATTTGTTAAGTAATTTTGATATTTGCGACTGTATATACAATTTTTGATTTTGTCCGTTAAACTGTTTGCGACTATTAAAAACTGTTGTCAAAACCACTAAACTGTAATGCTAAAATTCAATCATTACATATTGCTCCCATATTCAAAGGGGGTGATAAAAACAATCTTAATAATTACAGGCCTATCTCCATGTTACCAACTATCTAAAAAATATTTGAAAGACATATTACTACACAAATTCAGAATTACTTCGAAACATCTAATATTATCAATGAAAATCAATCTAAATTTCCACCAAAACTATTTCTGTCAAACAGCTCTTATTCATTTGATTGACACCTGGCTCAAAGATATAGACTTGGGCAAATATGTTGGAGCTGTATTTTTAGACATACGCAAAGCGTTTGATTTAGTTGACCATAATATTATATTACAAAAGTTAATGGTGTACCATTTCACTGATAATACTATACGTTTCTTCAAATTATATCTTTCTAAGAGACAGCAACTAATTAAATGGGAAATATGTCCTCTGATTATCTCTATGGGACTTCAGGGGTGCCTCAAGGTTCGATACTTGGCCCTCTATTATTCCTCCTTTACATCAATGACTTAGCTTTGATCGTCTCGGAAATTAAAGCAGATCTATACGTAGACGACTCAGCACTACATAAATTAAAGCGGTTATGATCTGAAAACAATTTAAAGCACTTAGCAAGAAAATGCTGATTCTATACAAAGCTGGTGCTTGAAAAATAACATGGCACTTAATCCAGTTAGACTAAATGTATGATTATTTCTTCCTGTTCCAAACAAAATTTGCTAAAATATCAAGACCTAAAATTACACCTTACAGTTGAAAATAATCAAAATATACCTATTGAAAATGTCACCGTGCAAAAAGCCCTCGGTGTTTACGTTGACGACAGTCTTTCATGGAAACGAAAAGTGAATAAAGTGATCGATATAATAAATTCAAAACTTGCCCTATTCAGAAGAAGTAACTATTGTCTTTCTGATGAAATAAAAATTTATGTTCTACCAGTCATACATTTTACCTATCATGGATTACTGTGCCATTGTTTGGAGTAATAGATCCAGTATCACAAATAGATTAAGTAAATTACAGGATATAGTAAAACGCGTTATATTAAGAAACGGACACAACTGACACATAAAAGAGCCATGCATGCTTAGCTATTCGAATAGAATTAAATATCACATTGCGCTTGTTGTTTATAAAACTACACACAAAAATTAGTGCCAATATATACATGTATATGTAACTTGTTAACCTTTTCCAGCAATGAAGTCTACAATCTTAATTCATTAATTACTATAACCTGTCTTTACTTAAACATAAAACAAATATATTAAAAACGTCATTTTCATATGCTGCAGTACACATTTGGAATAACATGCCAGTGCATATTCGTCACTCTAGATCTGTAACGTTGTTCAAATTTTTTTATAAATTACACTTGTTACTTATCAAAACTAATACAATAACAAGTAATACATTTTGTTAATAATGAGGTTAATTTGTGAATATATTCTATTCTGCTATTATGCTATTTTTCTGAGTGTCTGTCAATTGTAGGGTTTTGTATCAAACCAAGTTTAAAGTGTAACTGTGAGAACGTGTTTGTACCAGCATGTGTTTAATTTTGTGAATGTATGTTTTTGTATGAGCGTTTGTCTGTAATTGATGGAAGGCCACAATGAAATTGTGATGTAAATACAAATTTGTATAAATGTCTATTTCTGCTACCTTCGTGAAATAAAGATTTTATTATTATTATTATTATTATTATTATTATTACAGTAACTGATCGTTTGATTTTTGCGACTTTTTATACGTTATTTAACCGATGCAATTTCAAATGACGTAACCAGTCAGAAACGACGTTAAACTTTTGTGCATTAGAATAAGTGTTTTAACCATGTAAAAAAACAACTGGTGTAAGGTCTAGTAGTGGAACACGATTTTACCAAATCAAAAAGAAAATTCCCAACATTAAAAAATCGTTTTGATATCATAAATCATGAAACGTTTGAGATACTCTGTCAATAGTGTAAGGTCAAATTACTAAGATATTAAAAAGAGTAAAAATGATATATTTGCTTATAAACCGGTAAAATGATATTCTTATATTTCCAAGGAAAAGTCGGTTTCAACGTCGGTACATAGGTATGGAAATATAAAATCAAATAACAGTTCATGAAAACTTAAGCAGCTGTAATATTAATGACGGTTAAAACACAGTAAACATACTCAGTGAAACCTTCTTTGTCTTAACGTTTGTGACACAATACATAAATCAAGGAGAATCAAAATTACATGTATAAAAAAGAATGTACAATCAGTGAATAGACAAAGTTGGTTAACGTTGTTGAAATGCGTTATAATTATTGCTGTTGTTTCCTTAGTACATCTGTACTTAGTTACATGCAGCACAATTTTCCAACTGAGGAAACCATTCATTTGTGTAGTTTATAAGGTTATTCAAGAACTTTTCTTCATACTGCTAGAAATTAACACTCGGTCAATTAGTTTTGTTTTGTTGCCCTACATGTAGTTGATGACTTCATTTTCATTTTCAAGCTTTCTTTCTACATTGAATTATGTTATCTTCTTTTACCTTGTATATATATATATAACGATTCAAGATAAAGCCAAATTCCGGATATAAGGAGACTATTGTCTGGACCCGATGTTTTTTCCTTCTTCTTTTTTGATATGAAAATACTATATCGATATAACAAACTCCGGATATAAAGAATAAAAATTAAATGGTCCCAAGGAGTTCGTTATATAATTACTGAAATACTGAACTGAAATGTCTACAGGAAAGTGAAAATTACAAACTGTTCATGGCGTTGGACTTTATTATATAATGTAAACACTGGATAAAAATGTGCGCATTTAAACTTTCATACTGTAAGATACATTATATCGTATACCTGTCATAAATACATAATCCTAATTGGCCGATAGCGCTCACGTGCCGGGTCCGCAAAAGTATGTTTTGACCTGGAAAATGATGTGAAGTCCTGCAAGAATTTCAAGACGACCTTTCTGTTATATTTTCGCATAATTTCCACTAATTTTTATCTGGTATACAATATAATAATTTTAGACGGTCTCGGTCAATGTAAAGTTGTGCGGACCTGTGAAAAATAATATTGACTTTGGACTTTGTCCTCGGTCTATATAACTTTGAACAGATAGCAAACTATCTATTGACCTCAACATTAGTCTATAACTGTATAGAACAGCTTTTTATCAAGGCGTATGCCCTACAGTCAGCAGAATATTGTCTCCAAATGTTTAAAAAGGGCAAGATGTATCTAAAATAATATATAACTGTTTCTTTTATTATTATTATCATCTAGTTACTATAAAGGGAACAGTGCAGATCATGATTGAATTTCATATATGTTAGGACTGATCATAATCTGTAATGGTCGCATTATCAAAACATGTGGTGCAAGCATGCTGAAGGAGTATCCAAGTGAGATAATGGAAAATTTTATCATCGTTTTTGTTCAGTTCATATTTCCTTTATCTCCTCGCCTGCAAATTCGCTTCGAGGATAAAAAATAGAAAAAAATGTTCCAGCTGATATATTGAATTAATCCAACCACGCGTTTGAAAGATGAGCACTTTTAATGACATCACCTTTCATTATCATTACTATTTAAGCTGATGTTTGCAGGCGAACATTTACGGACTTTTGTTATAAATATCGGATTACAATTAGATTGTTTTGAATTTCACAATTAAACAGCATGAGACATGAAGGGTGGTCACTGACGGTATCTGATTAAATCAACGGTACTGGATTCAAAGAACTACTAATTCTTTAACAGTATATGCTTTTTATTGAAATAAGATATCAACGAAGGTTCATTGACGATACGAATGTTTACAGAAGGTCAAAAGTACGTGTAGTGTCAGAGACTTTGAAAAAGTGTGCTACACATATCTTTGACAGGTAAAATGTATTAACAATATAGTGTATTATTTTCGGAGAAACCTTTAAACGCTGATACTTATTAAAGCTCTGAAGCAAACATAAATTATATTGTGTTGCAAAAGAAAACTATAACTGTATCACCTACTGACATAATACACAGATCAATGACAATCTTGCAAGTTTCAATCTATGTAGAAAACCACAGACCGAAATTGCAGTGAATAAATAACTCAAGTTGATAGAAATTGGTATTCATCATTTCCAGTGTTGTTGTTTTAGATTGTTTACCACATTTCCGAAGATTTTCTGGTTAATTCTCTTTCTGGGAATACTCTCGTCTGCTTAGTGTACACCTGTATGGAGAGGCATGCAGTGCCATTTACCAGCTCAGAGGAACCGTTTATTTGTTTAGTTAATTAGATTATTAAGGAACCATTCCACAGGAAGGTACATCAACAGTGATAGGAGTAAATATTCACTCATTCAGTTTAGTTTTTTGATGACCTCATTGATTAATGCATATACACCTGTAAGCATTTGTTCTAAATTTACGTTAACGAGGCTGTGTTACTATCCTTGTGAGTTAATTAATCGCTGTTTATAAATATTTACTTATATATCTATACATGTATATACAAGCAGACGTGCAAAGATTTTCATGATTTATTGAAGAGCAATACAATTTGTTCGTATAATATAAAATGCTCACTGTTTTGAGAGTTATATTTTTATAGAGAGTTTTGTTTTTTATTTTTAAATGAAAGAGAATGATATGATTATCTTTATGCACTTCATCACTGTGTGGTTCAGAAAATCATTGTTTATATTGTTTTCAAACATAATATTTTTCAATATATATCAATATTTTCTTGCATAAAGCACAATTCAAGAAAGTCATTTTTACGTTGAAGTGTATTTTAATAGATTTAAACCAGGACATAACTTTTCTAAAATATCTTTTGAGCAGTCGGATCTAAAATCATCACAGCTTCGTTTTAACATTTCATTTTGTTTACTTTCATATTTTTCAAACAATTTTTACTCTTCAGGTATAACAGATGTGTTGTCTTATCAAGTGGGTTAAAATTCACCCACCTGTTAATAGATATGATCTACTACAAGCACATAGTTCATTCTTTCATTAGTATCTAAGACCATCTTTGACTTGCCTCTTACATAACATTCACAGACTTTCAAAATTACTCAAGTCCAATGCTTGCGTATTTGTACAGCAAAGCGTATCAGAGACGTTCAATAATGATTCTGATATTGACCGTTCAGTATACTAGTGCACTTTTCCATCTCTGTCAGTGATTCAGAGCATATATTCAAGTACATGATATCAAAAAGACTAATACGTTCATTAATATTTTGGGTGAAAATGTCTGGGAGAATTAGATGTTCAATGCAAAGAAACAATTATTCATAAATGATTGAACAACCGCACGTTAATTGGCAGCATGCAGTCTCAAATACAGACAAATAGACTATTAAAATTAATTGGAAAATGAAAAACAATACACTAGATATGTAGAAATGATGAAATCTTATCAAAAAGTTCTTCATAATTATTTTGTGTAATTCTGTAATTATAAAACATCTACATTATTCGCTTCTTAACGGCGTTGTCTGGATCAACCAAGTTCTGCAAACTGCAAATCCGAGATAAAGAAATACTCTTTGATCAATGGCTGTCTGATACCAGTGCAGTAGAGAAAAATAATTTATTTTTCCATTATCCAAATTGTCTACAAGCAGAAACTAAAAGAATCAAAGTGGTACGTCAGAACATAACAGATCTCTATAATATGTAAAAGACAAATGATTTATATATACTGGATGGCAATGAAAATGTTATGAGATAACCAACCGTTTTACGTACAATGATCAAAGATCATCTACGCTCAAGTACCAGCTGTACAAAGGGTTGTCAAGTGTGGTGTGTAACTACACAGCTTACTGAAAACATTTAGTAACATACGAACATAATGATTTCCAGAAAACAATGAATCACAGAAAGTAAATCACTTAAACAATCCTTAAAGATAATTAGTGTTTGGATTTAGTTTTTGTCCAATCGCAGCGCAGTATTCGCTGCATTTTAACTTGGGTAAATCAAAATTGACATACCGAGTCAGTAAATAGGGGAATATTGCAGATTTACAAAAAATAATTTCAAACACTAAGTAGGTTAATGTTCATTTTCATGTATTTACTACAATAAATTGGTCGCGCGGCACGCGCCGCGCCAGACAAATCAATTTTCGTAAATACATCAAAATGAACACTAACCTATACATGTTTCCATTATTTTATAACATACTAACATGAGTCCTTAAATACATGTCCATTTAATACTTTGAGTACTTGTTAGAAAAAAATCAACCGAGTTATTTCTTTAATTAGTAGGTCGAAACGAAACAAATCATCACAGATTGGGCGGACATTTAATGTTTGACTAGGATTTTAACTTTATTCAACTATTGTCAATTTAAATAAAGCAACTATGCAAAGATACACAAAAAATACACATATTTTAGTTACAACTTTGGTGATATCTTTTAAAGTATTAATCAGGGCTTAATGTCTTTCTTACAATTATGATGGACAGTTTGAAGTGCAGTATAATTTTAATGAGAGCTATGTTACTACAAAGACAAATTGATAACTTCCTTTAATTGGCGCTATTAGAATAAATTACATTTTAGACATTACTTCTTTAATCTACGCTTTCAGAATAATTTACATTTTTAGAAATTAACTTCCGTCTGAATTAACATAATTACCTGTGTATTACTTTGGGGAAGATGTAAAGTGACAGCACATTACCCCGCAGATGCGATTAGAAATATTTAGTAATATGACACAAAAATATTAATTAAAATGACCCATGTCTCTGGGCGGAGAATATCTGAGAAAATCTGCTTCAGACAGCTAAATAACACATTGACCTCTTTCTTCAAAGGCAGGATCAGCCAGGAAACTGGGAAACGGAAACATTTTTATAGAATCAAGTAACCAAAGGCATGAACAGAACACCGGCCGCACGTAAACAGTTTATAGCAAATTGAATTATATTTACGTCCGCATGATAAATAAAGAGTCAGGTTAATAACGTTATGTTTATTGGAAATAGATCGTGGATTAATTTGAATATGCATATGTTTTAATACTCACGATAGTTAACGCTGCGGTAAATTAAACGTCCGCTTTGAAAAGGAAACCGGAGTTTATTAGCGACGGTGACTGGAAAATCCACTAAAAGGAAACAGGATTAATAAAGGAAGCTGCGCCGTATAACTTGCGACATATGGAAATTGAATTTGATAATGAATGGAAGGCAGAGAAAGTAGAAGTATAACGGTAGTTCATTTCTTTTTTCTATAGAATTGAAATATTGGTATATGGATCTACAGCGGAGATATCTGACAGTGATTTTCTCGAAAGACGGTGTGCCTAAAGTAAAGTGTATTTGAACAGATCGGACTGACTTAGTACTGAATTTTCATTATATTTTTTACTATATATTTGAAAAAAATATTGATAACTGTTATTTGTTTGCTAGAAGTAATTACGCAGATTGTATTTTAAAAGGCTATATTGGAAAGAAATTATTCAGTGAGCTATATAATCTAAATTATTAAATAGAATTTATGTGAAATTATTTGAAGTAAAAATTGGTTAAAAAAATTCTTCAAAATGAGTCTTTCAAATGAATCATTCGGATTTATCAATTACTACAACGATTTAGCTAATGTATCCATGAATAGCATCAGAAACAGTACCATAATAACCGACAGGAATATTACCTATGCGGGTAGTGTCAACATAAGTGACAGGAACAGTACCATGCTAAATACTAGTAATGTGCCACCGGACCCAGCGTCTATGGAAACCATAGTTTTGCTCTCGATTCTGTTTTGTATAATTGGAACCATTGGGCTTATCGGTAATAGCCTTGTCATAATAGTGATACTGTTTGACAGGAAAATGCGACAGTCATTGACGAATATTTTCATAATGAATCTCGCCGCCGCTGATTTCGTCATAATGCTGATAGGGATACCGGAAATTGTACAGTTTATGATAAACCGGGGTTGGCTTCTTGGCGGCACCCTTTGCAAAGTCAATCGCTACATTCTTGTTGTCAGCCTCTATGTCTCCATTTTATCTTTGGTGTTCGTTTGTATTGAAAGGTATGTAGGGTTTTGTACATTATTTTTACTGCTGTCTGTGTGAAAGTGTCTTCTTTCATTTTGTCTATAGTTGAAATGCAGTTTCACTAATGACTAAAAAATTAGTAACACGCAATATTTGTTTTGAAACCAGGGAATGATTATTTCGTTAGGATACAACTGGCGAGCAGCTGAATGCTTTTGAGATAGTTAGCAGCAATTACAAATATTCTACTGAAACGGTTCATATTATACCTCCAACAAAATGCGCGGAATGATGTGAATATTTGCATGTCAGATACTGTGATCTTCAGTGTAACATCTTTACTGTAATTTGCCCGTTTTAATTAATGTAGATTTGACAGCCCTGATTCTAAAACAATTTCCAGTTTTCTATTTTGATTCTAAATCAATGTACAAGGTAAGGCAAAACTTTTCCTTAAACTCAACATTTTATCAACCACCTGTTAAAAGTTTTATTAGTAATTTACTATTTAACGCGTGTCAGGTCAGCGGACAAACCAATATGAAAGGGTAATGTATGCAAAAAAACCACTTTCAAGTGACAGGTTTAAGGGATTTTATTATCGTATTATAGCTACGAGTCAAAATACGTGAACATTTTTACGCGTTGCGGTTTTAATTACAAAACAATATAAAGTTTGTCATCTTATAATTAAAACAAAGCAAAGCTTCAGTATCATCAAGTACTAATTTACACACTCAGCTATAGAATAAATGTTTGTTATTATTCAGTTGAAGTTTCTGTGCTAATTCACCTTTCCTCTAAGTGGAAAACCCACTTCCTTCTTACAGAATAAACGTCTCACCTTAACAAAACTATTTACTTGGCATGCGTAATTTAATTATACGTCTTTTGAAGTATAATATGCACTGGTACGTTACGCAATGTCATATAAAATCACCTCTTTAAGGCCAGATCTTCGGTTCTATTTGCGTTTAAAACGTATCTATCTCATCCCTTCAAAATTTGAAGTTTTCACTGTTTAATGACAAATTATTTTATTCTTCAAAATCACCATTTCTGGTACCTCTGAGTTAATTTCGCCATTTACCGTAAGCATCGACGTAATTTATTATATTCCTATCAAACATACACATCAAACTTTGATTTAAGAATAAAAAAAAAAAAATGTAAAGTTCATTTAGTCCTTAGTTAACGATGTAATTTTGACTTCGCTTTTTATTTTTCAGTCAGAGTTCAATGATCTAAAACTCCGGTTTCTCCTTTTTAAAGTTACTTTACGACTGCTTATTGCGGCATGATTTCTTGAAATATGAAATAACACGACGTTTGCTAGACGCAAGTCGAACTTTTACAGCGTAAGAAATTGCTTTACAGCGCATTGCTACTTGTATTATATGAAATCAGCGGATTTATTTAACTATTAAGCTATGACCTATTATTTAAACAGGAATTTAAAAGTAGATTTTTAACAACAAAAATGCCCGAAACATGCATTAGACGTCCATGAAGCTTCAGAGGCTATTACTGTTAATGTTGGGAGAGCACGCAATATTTTAGAGGGTTTTTTATTGTTACAAAATGAACCATATGACGAATGCTCCTAGGGGAGGTAAAATATTACAGTGATTTATAGCCATTTATAGATAGCACAGGATACAGAAAGTGACCCAGTTTTAGAGGCACCCTTGTTATTTTACAGGCCCAGTTTACTGTACCGATATATTTGTCTATGAGATTAGGGTGAGACCTTTATTCTTCTCCTGATATTGTGACAGGTAATAACGTAAATGATAAAATAAACACGACGATGTCATTATAACACTTGACGGGGAGTCCTGAGCTGCGATCCCAAAGAATCCAGTCGAATTAACACACACTATGTAATGGTTTGTAGGATGGCCATTTTCACTTAGGTATAATTGGTGGTTCATGGAGTTTACATGTAGCAAACTACAGTTTAACGACAAGCAACTCGCGCGTTTCCGAATAGTGCTGACGGATATAAATCATTTGAGACTTGCTTTCGTACGGACATTATAAATATGTATCATGAACATTTTCTATTATGTAAAACCGTTTCAAAAGATACTGGGCCACTTTACTATTGGCCAATACGTACATGTACCAAAGGAAGATTACTTTCTAAATCATAAATGCGGAAGAAAATACGATACAAAACTGACTTTTCACAGACGGGCGAACAACAGGTTAAACAGTTAAAGGAGACAAAAGAGTTTAGTTCAGTCAAAATTTAGATTATTTTTACGATTAGGTATCTTATCCCAAATTCAATATGCTAAAGTAATAAGAAAGAAATTACAAAATGTGTTGTGTTACTAAATCCATGTTATACTGTTCCAAAAGCGCACAGACTATAAATACGAACGATTTTTCACAAGATTCTAGATACTGTTTTTGACCTATGTTGGACGGTGGTATGGTTCTATTCCACAGTTCTCTAGAGCGATTTGTACGTTATTAATTAATTGACAAAGAATACAAACACTATAACAATCTTTTAGTCATCAATCACATGAAACACCATGATGGCGTATCTAGGACTTCATCACCAAACATCTCTTCAGTTTCGGAAGATTTTTTATGTTTCTAATGTACATGTGCATATCGTTTTCAGGATCTTTTCTTTTAAATTGATTATAAAGATATTTTAAAGATAATATGTAATGGGATGATATTTAAAAAAAAACAGAGAAGATAAATACATAATTAATTCTAAAGAATTCTGACAGCTTCAAATCAGTTCATATCTTTTGGTGATAGAAATTGTCTACGACTTAAAGAAACAGGATTCAAAATAGAAAATTTTAATAGATATAATCAAGTAGCATATAGTGTGTTACTTGATAAAATGTAAGACCTGTCTGTAAAATCTATCCTCGAAAACTTTAATTCATAACGATTGTTGTAAATAGTATCTGACATATGAAGCAAACGCAGTTATAATCTAATTAATAGCAAAAAAAACTTCATATTAGGCATTCAAGACAATAGACTAACGGTATATAGACTATTATTTCTAGTAATACAATTTATTTTTGAACAGCAATTAGAATATATTTTTATCTTGTTATAGTGGATATGATGCTAAAGAAACAATTTGTAATCTGATATAAACTTTCGAAATTAGTTATTGGTGGAATTCTGTTTATACTTTAAGTAGCTTTTATGGAATGATTATAATGTTTAAAGGACAAATTATTTAAATTTCTTTAAGAAATACGGTAACGGACTACTTCCAAGATCAGCTGAAAATCGGTCAGTGTTTTCAAATCATTACATTGGCTATTAGATTTAAATCTGGAATCATTCAATCACCTAACTATACGTAACGTTCTAATGAATGCTTATTGACATAATCCCTGGTAACTAATAATTTGTCTTCATTTTATCTATGATAATCAAAGTACGTGCACTTAAATTTAAATGATAACGTTAATCACTTATTTCAGCAGCATTCCTACGTATTAAAGACACATTAAAACATAAGTAATTTCTTAGTGTAAATTGTAAATACATTTATTTCACTTTTGTAGCATAAATTTTGAATCTGGCAGAAAGGACTATTTAAGTGTGTTCTATTCGGTTGCAACGGCACTCAGAATTTTAGATAGATCGGCTGTATTTAAAAGGTACCAAACAAAATCATGGTGGTTGTTCTCAATTTCAACACAATTGGTCAGTAGTTTGCAGAGGAGATGTCTTTAAAAACAAACTGAGACGAAAAACCGAGGGACAGTTTCATCATTTTAAATTTATAAGACACCCCCCCCCCCCGCCCCTTATAAAAGCCATAGCTTAGGACTAACGATATTGTATACATTGTACGTGATGCAGGTTAGATAAATACTGAGATGGTGGGGGTGGTTGCTACTTTCGTGCACTGTTGATTTAAAGTCACAGAATCACATTGACAAGTAGCTCTAAATGTTACCAAGAAAGATATCTTACTGGCGAAAATGACCTTTATTTGTGCAAAAAAAACATTCAAGAGTTTACTTTTTAAATCGATGTACAATGCACATGTAAGAAGTATAGAGCAGTTTTTTTTCAATGATATTGAAAACATATATAAATGGCTTCCTGGCAACTCGTTTTCGTAAAAAAGCGACTTGAATACAAAAGAAATGAATAGGTTTTCGAGTAAAAAGAACATGGTTCTATCATTGTCCTATCAGTATACTTGTTTTACAATATCAGTAAATTCAAAAGCATCCTTACACTTTAACACGGGCAGATTAACAACGAACATCAAACATACAAACAAACCATTTCTTCACATAGATCTTAAAACTGATAGCGATTTGCTTGAATGATGAGTTTCTTTCTTTTCTTTCTACGAAAAGTTTTTTGGAATATTTCAAATTAACGGCTCATCTGGGTTTTCCTTTGGCATTGACTAAAATCCGTTAGCTCTAAAGGAGTTGAATGAATAAAATCCTCGAATTATTGCAAATCTTCGAAATCTGCAATTAGTAATTTCTGAATTTAAACCATTACTTCCTGGCACTGTTATTCCTTTAACTTTATGCATTGTAACTTAATGGCAATTACAGATGTTAAAAACTACATCGAATTCTTTAGGGTGTTCACGTTAATAGCATTTTGGAACGATGTAACGATTAATTCCGCAAAGCAAGTGCTTTAAAAAAAAACATTCAAAATTTCTCATCAATAAGAAAATGCATTTACTGCTTTGTTCCTGGAATCGAAACAACAATAAGATATAGTTTTAAAAAAGAAAGGGACAAATGGCACTTTTTAAAATAGTTTGGAAGGTTGTCAATTTTGACAGGTACTTTTGTCATTCTGATGACCAAAGACATTGCATGACATTTTAAGGACATATATTCGTCTGATAAAGTATAGGGCAATTCAAACTTGAAATGTGCTTGCTTGCAGTGTTATCTCAATTTTCTAAAATAGCTTGAACCTTATATTACGGCAATTCCAAAAAAGTTGGTTACCCAAGAAAAATGAAAAGCTCTGGAATTGACATTTGCGCAATTGATTTAAACAATTTTATTTAAATTTTCGTGTTCTTCTCGTAAAATGCTTCATTACCCAACATTTTTGTGTTTTACATATTCAAAGGTCATTTAATAAAAGAAAGGCAAAAAAACTAAATTTCTCTTCTGTAAAATAACACGATGAAACTGAATCGCGTGTTGTTTTACTGCTGCGAATCTATATATAGCATTTGCCTTCACCGTGTTAAATGCAAGGTTGAGTAGAGCGTAGGCAGAAAACGATCTATCTAAATTTGAATTAAAAGTAGTTAAACGGAAGTAATTTGACAAAAAGAAAACGCCAGTTATGTCAAAGAACAAAAATTTAGTTTCTATAATGTCTTAACATGAGAGATAATGTTCTTCATTGCCAGAGATCCGCATGACAGATTTGATAGAAACTGATATTATAATAAAATTCTATCGCTAAATTGATAATGACAAAACTTACGAATTGCGCAATTTACGCCATGAAATTGGTTAACCTGACAATTTTATTTCATTTAAAAGAAAAGGAATGAACACTTCACCAAGTGCATTAAGAAATACAAAAGCAAGGAATCAGAAGAAAAGTCCCACGTAATGAGAATTAATTTGTTATTTTGTAAATGATGTCATTTTTGACATTATCTAGTCGAATACCTAATTAATTTGTTACAAGAAGCGGCGAAAATCTTATCAGTTGTTAACGATTATCGTTGTATGGAGTACAGGTTGGTTAAATGATTACATACTACAAAAGTGAACAATTGGTTTGACCTACAGAGATATATCTTATGTTGGCAATAATGTGTTCAAACTGCTCTCTTGGAGACATAGACTGTAAATGAAATTATGTTCCCGCTTAGTGAAATTAACTTTTATTGTTGTTTAAAGTAATATGTCATGTTCTGCGGTCAGTCGTGGAAATAAAACTGTGAACAAGGCATCTATTACATAGGTCTCACAAGTTTGGAATGGCTATATTATTCAATTAATCAGTGATTGGCTTGTTATGTGCTATACAATTCTTAGATATATTTCTGCCCTCGGTGTTGCATGATATTTCCTCGCCGCGCTGTCGCAAGGGCAACATATTCTTGTCACCGATGAAGAGAGTGCATGGTATATATAAACTAAGCCAGTTTGTTGATTTACCACAAGCTGTTGCAAGCTAATAAACTGATGGATGTTTGCTTGGTATATGTCAATAAAATGCCATTATTTGGTACTGTAGGCCTTACTCATAACATGGCAATGTCAGTCATATTGTCGGTTCGTAGATACATGGCAAAATTATTAATCCGGCAAATTGCTAAGGTCGACCTATTGTCCACAGAGATATCATTCTGTATTCATTTGTGCTGTTCACCATCATTCATTTTTGACAAGATCCCGGAAAATATATAAGGCTCTTTTTTGATGGAATTGACATACAGTTATGGTAAAAAATACTAGCAACTTTAGTACATGTATATCCTAAGTTCCAACAATGTTTTATCGAGTTATCTCAAAACTGCGACTTCTTTGTTAAAAATAGGGAAATATTTTACTTTTGCTGGTTATTCTATCGAACTTACACGTACGATTTGTTAAAATTTACAACTAAATAACCTGCAACTCTACGAAACATAGAGGATTAAGAAAACGTTCCTGGCTTATTTCGCTCGAAGTCGCTGAGCTTACTACACTTACTCGGAGACCAAAAACCATTCTTAATACGGTCTGAACGTTGAACCTGACTATAGAGTATTTGTGGGTTTTTTTAATCGGATATCAATCGCAAGAACTGTCAAAATCACGAATACCAAGTAGTACAACAATTTCATCCTTAAAAGTAATATTGCCAGACCAATGGATATATTCGGTAATAATGAAATTTTGTTCACAAAAATAGTTGACTCTCCGCTAATTGTTTATCTGCATCATCAACTAACCTAAGATGAGTAGAAATCTGATTAAAATTAAACACATTTTTAAATGATTTTTCAGAAAAAATAATTTTAAATTTTGAATTTGTCAATACAGACATTTTACTCAATGAAAATGAATATGAGATTACCTGCGTTAAAACAAAATGTTAATGCTGGCTGGATTATATTTTATTTTATATTTGGATTAAATTAGTTTTGATATGTGTGTGTCATTGTGCGATATAACTGCAGCAATATGATTATATAACAATGTTATGAATACTTATCTGAGTATTTATATGACTTGTTCGTTCCATATTCATTTCCTGAAATGTAGAGTCAGGGAGGGTATTACCAGTGGTCGTATATTACCGGTGCATTCCGAAAATTATCCAAACGTAAATTGTGAATGACGTCACAACATAATTTGCATATTGTACATTGACACTGATACATGCTAAATAACATGGTGTGAGATATTCAAATTTTAGGTATACGAACCCTAAATGTTCCAACCCCAACACTCGCTGTATCAATCACTGTTATTTAACAGTGTTTCTTTTAAATGTTTTAACGCTTGGCTTGTTAAAACACATTTTTATTGCATCATTTTTTATGTCAGTCATTAAAAAATTGCGGAGGACTAACCTAGTGACTTACCTGAATAACACTGACTCAATTGTATTAGTTGTATTTGACCTGAAGAATGACATGGGATAGAAATTTACCAATGCACAGGTATTACCCTCCAAGACTGTTACTAAAAATAGACTAAATGGTGTTTACGTTTGCGTATGTTTTACTTTGAAGGAATTCTTAACATGATCTGTCTTTTACATAAATTATGAATAAAAGGTAAAGGAAAATAACAAATCAAATATATCATGTTAATGGTCTTAAATCTTTTCAGAATTTGTTTCTGAAATTTAAATACACCGGCAATACAACCCACCAGGATATGTATGTTAATTTTTATCGCCAATAGTTATACATTACTTTGAAGAAATTTGCAATGTGACAGTAACACAGATTAACCGAATTCGCGAGTTTCGTCAATAAGGCGCAAAACCCGTTTTAGAATTACATTAGGCCTATTTCATATAAAAGAAACTCCTTGGTAATATTTGCTGGTAAATCTTATAACTTCTTTTCCCCAGCTTTTCTAATTCTGACCTATTAATGAGTTATTTTCTCAAGTTTTTCAAATAACGACTTTTAACACGTCAAAGTCAACTTTCCTGTTATATCCCGTCAAATGTATCCGAATTCGGTCAAAAATCAGCCAAAGTTCGGTTAAAATGTAAAACTAAATCTTTTGTAAGAAATGCATATTCTTTTTAAAGATGAAATATGTTTTTCTTCTAATATTAACTAAAATCATAAGTTTTTGGAAAATGAAAACAACCTGCTTTAGGAGCGTACATTATGTAACGCTGTATTAACGTTATAGTTTGAATGTTTTACAGCATTTCTTGAAATAAAAATATAACTGTATAATTACTCGACCCTTCGCATGGGTCGATGCGAACTTAAATTTTAAAACAATATAAACCAGAAGGCACCTTTGATATGAATATAATACCCATTTATTAAAAACATTTTATTTTAATATAATAGCTTTTTAGTAGAAAGAAGCACCCGACGTGAAAACTGTGTCTGTAAATTAAAAAAAAAATAAAGTGCAAATCAAATTTAAGAATGACATAGTGTTGTCATTGGTTAAACATATGACCAGCGTCTTCCTACGAAGTTGGATGTCTTCGGTTTTTGGTAATAGTGCAATAAACAGTTCCAGAGACGTCCTGCTTCTTTAACATGTACACTTTGTAGCACAGATACATTTGTACATGTGATATATGTTAAGGGTTAAATTCTAATAACTTGCCTAACATTTTAGCATTGAACAAAATTTACTACAGTTGAGCTGAAACCTACATTCCTCTTCTGAAGATGTAGCAACTTATATTGTAAATGATAAAATAAACACGACGGTGTCATTACCACACTTGACGGGTTGTCACTAGTTATGATCACAAGGAAGCCAATAGACCTAAACCATACACTATGTAATGGCTTGTATAATAGCTATTTTCACTTAGTTATAATAGATTGTTGGTGGAGAAACATGTAATAAACTGCGCTTTAACGACGAGTAACTCGTGCGTTACCAAATGATATACTTAACATCTTTAAAAACGCAACAAATCTAATAAGTCATAGATTTTGAGAAATGGATTTATCTCAAGACATCATATGCAAAATATGTCAATTTTACAAACTTAAGTGAATTGTGCTGGAGTTTTAATAAATGTTATTAATGAATCAAATTGATGGTAAATAGCATGGAGTTCTTGAATTTTCCAAATTACACTAATGTCTTGCAATTCCGACTAAGTGTCTGTCAAATTCGTTGTTGCGTTTTTAATGTCGTTAAGTGTATACGAGGTATGATTTAGAATTAACCCGATTATCGCTATATTTCTTGAATTACTCATAAGTTTTAAATCCGATATTTCGAATATAAAAACTATTATTCGTCATACAAGTTTTTACAAAATAGAACCGATTTACAGCTGACCGGGGAGCGTGACTTAATATTAAGTAAATTGTGTAAAGTTGTATGTACATTTCTTTTTTTATTATTATTAAAACATATTTTAGTGCAGCACTTCAACGTCATTAACTGATGTCACATATATTATTTTACAAAACATTGCCATCATTTCAATTTATGTTAGAAAAAAAAGTATACAAGAAGTTGCAAGACTTGCAAAACATAAAGTTGTCAAAATCACTGAAAATGTGCACATTTATATATTTTACTACTGACTTGGGTACTCAACTACTTAAACGTTAGAGATGATATAAAAGACACCTGCATAATAGACCACTCCCCTGTCATAAGTATTTGAGTAGAATCTGCAATTAAGGAAAGGAGCAGTAAATGCGTTAGGGCATACCTATTGTAGTTTGTCGGACGTCACCTTGGTTTAAGAAATCAAGGATGTTGATACAAAAACTGTAGTTACAATCGGGTCAATATGCGGGAAAATTGGAGATTTGCAGTCAAACTGGGTAAATTTATTGGACATTGTATGGTATATTGAACATAACCAGAACCATTTCAAATAAACATCCTCACCAGGTGGATAATGTGATTATGTGAATAAATCAAAAGAAAGTAGTTTACAGAGCACATAACCAGCAAACGTCATTCTGAGTTCGTTGACGCTCCCCGACTTACTGTTACATGCCTGCTACTTTTGTAGGTATCTTGAATGTTAATTTGTCTTTCGACTCACTAGCAAATATTTCTTTTTGAAGAAAATCTAATCTCGTGCCATTGAAGCTATGTTTCTGTTATAGTTTCAAGCACGAAGATCAGAACAGAATCATGTTATCACGAACTTGTGTCTTAATGACTCTACTGACATTATCACTTACAGCTAATTAGGCCACGAAATTATTTGTGAAAGAGGCAACAACCGTGTACTGTTCTGGTTTAAGATTGTATTGAAACTGTCACAGGTTTCAAAGAGTTTGATCTAAAATTAAATTTTTAAGTATAAACTTTATGATTCAGCATCATATTGACTATATTATTCGAGGTCTTCGTCATTCAACGTATAGACAAAATAGCGTTAGAGAGGTTGTGATTTAAGAGGTGCGTTTGCGGGTGCGTGTGGCTACACGTACATGTGCACGTACACACTACTGTTTTATAAAGAAGATTGAGAAATGTAACTACATGTACTTGAATAAGTAAAATTCAAAAGTGTGTAAATTACATTTCAGCCCATGTCATGAAATTACACAATGCATTGCATGCTTTATAGACTACAGTATAGATTAGAACATGGGTATGAATATTACTATCGTTGACACAGTAGAAGGTGAAGAAATATTATTGAATAAAATCGGATATATTGTCTATTTGCTAATAATTGAAAAAAATGTGTATGGTCGCCTCCGTGGCTGATTGGTCAGAGACATCACCCTGAAAATCCTCTATCATAACTTCGAGCACCAAAATGGCGCATTTTTTCGTGTCGGTAACTTTTCCGCTTCAGACGGAAAATATTGTCCTAGCACTGGGATTTCTAAATACAATAACGGTGTTTACATACCCTCAAGACATTTCC
>JAUMHA010422417.1:0-10272 GCA_032359765.1 Saxidomus gigantea
ATTATAAGGCTGTTTAGTGAAAAATTTCTAATTTTACAACTTTCTTTGATAACTTTATTTTTGATTACTGTACGGCCATAGTTGTAATTGAGTGATAAAATTATGCCTGCCAGTCGGGTTGGAACTCCATACTCCAAGTGTCTGTGTCCCAAACCTCTATTGAATCGATGATGGGAACAATAAATGGGGTTTACCCAAACGGGGCCTAAAACAAAAACAAAAAAATATTTCCATGAAACTTTGTAAGTTACCCAAAACATAGGTATTTCCGTGTTCCTTTCTCACAAAATATATCTAAACACATTGTTTATCAGACTATGAGAAAGTGTTAGAATATTTTGATAACTTCAAAACGAAAGTTGTTTTTCTTTAATGAAAAATTTCACATTTTATCACAAGAGTAGGTTTTAGCTCTACTGGATGAAGCCATGATGGTTTGTTCCTCTGTCTATCCGTAAGTAAATGATAACGCTCTACAGGTGGCAATATTCATTTGACAGTGATGAAATTTTCTGATAAGAATCCCTACAACTTGTAGATATTCCCTATTGTTTTTTGGGTCAGTGTTTCAAAGGTCAATGTCACAGGGACTTCTGTTAGATTTTCCTTGATTACGCTCTACAGGTCACAGTTTTTTTTTCAACTTGAATCCAAGGTCAAGGTCACTGTGAATATCTAGATGATCCCTATTATTTTTGGGGTCAGTGTGTCAAAGGTCAATGTCACAGTGACCTCAGTTAGATTTTCCTTGATAATGCTCCATAGGTCACAGTTTTTTTTCAACTTTCATCAAACTTGCTCAGAAGGGTCTTGTAACATGTAGATGTTCCCTATTGATTTTTGGGTCAGTGTGTCAAAGGTCAAGGTCATAGTGACCTCCATTACATTTTCTTGATAATGCTCTACAGGTCACAGTTTTCATTCAACTTTCATCAAACTTGATTAGAAGGTTCCCTGCAACATGCAGATGGTCCCTATAGTTTTTGGGGTCAGTGTGTCAGAGGTCAAGGTCAGAGTGACCTCCATTACATTTTCCTAAGTAACGCCCTACAGGTCACAGTTTTCATTCAACTACATCAAACTTGCTCTGAAAGTTCCCTGCAACATGTAGATAATCCATATAGTTTTTGGGGTCAGTGTGTCAAAGGTCAAGGTCACAGGGACTTCCGTTAGATTTTCCTTGATAACACTATACAGGTCACAGTTTCTTTCAACTTGCTCAGGAGGTGACCTGTAACATGTAGATGATCCCTGTCGATTTTTGGGTTAGTGGGTCAAAGGTCAAGATCACAGTGACATGAACTTTGAAAATATTTTCCGCTGAGATCTATTTGACCCACAAACTTCAAAAGTCTTAGGATGATTGATCTTATTTAGTAGATGATCCCCACTGTTTTTTGCATGAGTGGGTCAAGGTCAAGATTTTCACAAAACCTACTCAGAAGAAACAGTCAGACAGACCAGTAGAGCGATACTTGCCCTTTTGGGCCTCTTGTTTATGTGTATATGATCTTAATAGAAACTAGGTCATATGGAGTGGACACATTAAAATATGTTAAACCTTGTAAATTCTCCACAGCTTACATTTTATGGCCAATTTTCATAAAACTTTACCTTACGGAATGATAAAGTACTAGAGAAAATGATGTAATGCCATCATGTCCCTTTTGGTTCAAAACTTTCTTGTCTAAAACCAAAAGGATCAGAGATTAGATATTTTGGTGTGGGTCCTCTAATATGACTGTTCAATTTACATCCTTTTGGTTAAATTGGGTTGCTTGTTTTACATAGACTTACACATTTAACTAATCATTTCCAAAACCACTAAGCCAATAGGTTAGATGGCAGATAATATCATTGAGTTTGCTGTACAAAATTTATATAGAGAACAGAGAACAAGTGATGATCCTTGCATGACTGTGCACCAGAATTCTTCAAGGTGTGTTGATTCGTTCTTAAATTAAAATCCTCAAGTGACTAAATACTGCTTGTTGAAATGAGTATGAAAGTGGAAATGAATGTGACTTAGGTGATTGATACATGGACATCATTGCCCTTTTGTTATTTTTTCAGCTTTACGTCTATGTCAGAAACAGTTTGAAAACATGATGTTAGCTTGTGACAAACGTTTCAAAGATCTAGATGACAAGAAGAAGCAGTGTATTGAGTTGCAGGCGGTACATTATCTTTTCTCATTGTGTCACAGGGGGTACATTATATTTTCTCATTGAGTCACAGGGCGTACATTATCTTTTCTCATTGTGTCACAGGGGGTACATTATCTTTTCTCATTGTGACACAGGGGGTACATTATATTTTCTCATTGAGTCACAGGGGGTACATTATCTTTTCTCATTGAGTCACAGGGGGTACATTATCTTTTCTCATTGTGTCACAGGGGGTACATTATCTTTTCTCATTGTGTCACAGGGGGTACATTATCTTTTCTCATTGTGTCACAGGTGGTACATTATCTTTTCTCATTGAGTCACAAGGGGTACATTATCTTTTTTCATTGAGTCACAGGTGGTACATTATCTTTACTCAATTATTCAGTACGAAGTGCCATTTTCAGCTCTACTATTTGTAGAATAAGGAGGTGTCCATGTTGGTTAAAGTTTTTATTTATAAAGTCCAATATCGTCTTCATTATGTAAGATACCATATATCGGGGGTTTTTTCTTCAAATTTTGCGATTTTGGTCCTGCTTTAATTTTTGTGATTTTAAAAAAGTTGATTTTGATTTTCGTGTTTTTTGACGTAGGGGGAAATTAACCATGAAATTGTTTTATGAATGAAAGGAAATTACTTTGTGACAGTGCTATAAACTGGTATCTCGAACTGCTATGCTTGTTTTATTTGTTTGCTAAAGTAAACAATAAATAGTAATAAATCATGTATGTTTATTGAATGAAGGGTATTTATGGCGCATCGATAATGACTTTCCCACTTTCGCAAAGATTGTTTTCACATGTTTCAACTGTTTTAATGCTCAATTATCTTTAGAGGTTAGTATTCAACACCTGACCGGATATTGCATTTCGGTAAGTAAGGTAAAGAAGTGATACCTTATTTGATATGATAATTATAAAGTTTGTGTTAGATAATGTGCTAAATGTGATACATGTATAACAAGCATTCGGAACTTACAATTTCGCGAAATGTTGTACTAAATTTTCACTGATTCTAAAGTTCGCGATTTTCACTGCTCGCGAATATAGTGAAAATTAGACACACGCGGAAAAAACACGATATACAGTATTCAATTGAAATTTTGTTTACTTGCTCGTAGTGTCAGACTGTCAAGTTAGATAACTCTTTTATGAACTTATTTCAATATATGCAATCTTTGAATGAAACATTACAAATTTCAAGAAAATGTTTATGTTACAGAACATTTAAAACACCTGATGAATTTGAAAACTATTTTAAAGTAGTACCAATGCATTTTGCTTTGTCACTCTGTCATTTTAGATGCCGGAATAATAAGGTACCAATCGAAAATGGAATATTCTTGAATATTCAGTGTTATAATAGAACTTGTTACCTATGTAATAATACTTCTTCAGGGGATGAGTTCCATTACATTCTGAATTGTCCATTCATTCTTTTATCAAGACAGAAGAAAATACATATGTCTTCTATAATCTCATATATAATCTGATATATTAGATAGTACCACAATACTAAGGCAATTGCCCTTGTAAGCCTAGCTCTGAATAAGATTTTGATTCAAATTATGCCCCTTGTTTGACTTAGCAAACCTAGTTAAAGTTTTGCATTCAATGTACTATCAAGCACATATCTCAGTAACCACTTATGGTATTAATTTGAAACTTTGTTAATGTCTTAAGGGGCGTTAGACTGTCAAGTAAGATAACTCTTGTATAAATTAAATTCAAATTTTACCTCTTGTTTAACTAAGAAAATTTGGTTAAAATTTTGGATACAAGGTACTACTTGTTATGTTATGCTTTTAAATTATTTGATTTTCCTCCATTACAAATTGACTCAATATATCTCATTAAATGAGATGGAATAAAAAAGGGGTTTAATGCTTGTTTGTTTTCAGAAACTTCATTCAGCCAAACTGCAGAATGATAGATTGAATAGAGAGATTGATGAACAGAAGAGAAAGTTTACAAAATTGTCCCAGGAACTGATAGATACCAAGACTACTCTGGTTGGTATAGTAATTATGTTTTTGATGATAACCAAAAGGTTAATAGGTGGAGCATAGAACAAACAGTAAAGTTGAGCCTTAATGACTTTATTTATCAGCATTATTTCAATACAATGAATATTGTTAATAAGCATAATAAATAATTTATTATGATCCTTATGTTGCCTAAAATATCAAAGTGTGACAGAGAAAAAAAACCATTTTGCAGCAATATTGTCTGTGCATTGTGCAGCTGTATAAAGTATCCTAGTGCTCATAGTCACCTGTTCCATTGTAGTGTAGATAAGTCACTAAGGTATCAGTTATTATGCCTCACTAAAGGTGGAGGGATATTGATTTTGCGTTGTCTGTCCATCCTCTCAACTGTCATTGCTTTTTGGTATTGTAAGGTAATATTGTAGTAAAACCTGGCAGAAATGTATAATTGGTAAAGGAGTGATGCACGCCAAAATTAATACCATCTTAATCCACTTCTTTATGGCAGAGTTATGGTCCTTTGTTACTTTAAAAAAGCCATTTTTATAAGGGTATGTTTTCCCTCTGAAGCCATATCTTGTTACTGGTTTGTCATATTTTATTGAAAGGTGGCAAGCATGTATATAAGTGTAGAGGAATGATGCATGCCGAATGCCTTCACAATCCACAGTAAGATGATGAACAGTGTGAAGGTATACTTGAATCCTACAGAACTTTGATGTAAGATGGACGTGAAAATGTCTGAATTCTATAGAAATCTGATGTAGGATGGACGTGAAAATGTCTGAATTCTATAGAAATCTGATGTATGATGGACGTGAAAATGTCTGAATTCTATAGAAATCTGATGTAAGATGGACGTGAAAATGTCTGAATTCTATAGAAATCTGATGTAAGATTATAAGAAATGCTTGAATTCTACAGAGCTTTCGTGCCTGAATTCTATAGAAATCTGATGTAAGATTTGAAGAAATACCTGAATTCTATAGAAATGTGATGTCAGATTTGAAGAAATGCCTGAATTCTATAGAAATCTGATGTAAGATTATAAGAAATGCTTGAATTCTACTGAGCTTTCGTGCCTGAATTCTATAGAAATCTGATGTAAGATTTGAAGAAATGCCTGAATTCTGTAGAAATCTGATGTAAGATGAGAAGGAATAATTGAATCTTATAGTAATTTCATGTAAGATGGAAGTGAATGCTTGAATTCTATAGAAATGTGATGTCAGATTTGAAGAAATGCCTGAATTCTATAGAAATGTGATGTCAGATTTGAAGAAATGCTTGAATTCTATAGAAATCTGATGTCAGATTTGAAGAAATGCCTGAATTCTATAGAAATCTGATGTAAGATGATAAGGAATAATAAAATTCTATAGAAATGTTATGTAAGATGGAAGTGAATGCCTGAATTCAATTCTATAGAAATCTGATGTAAGATTTGAAGAAATGCCTGCATTCTATAGAAATGTGATGTCTGATTTGAAGAAATGCCTGAATTCCATAGAAATCTGATGTAAGATGAGAAGGAATAATTGAATTCTATAGAAATCTGATGTAAGATGGAAATGAATGTCTGAATCATATAGAAATATTTTTTAGCATGACTACCATTCATACATAGCCATACTTGACTAGAATAAGTTGAGGAACAAGGAATGGTAGAGTAGTTCAAAGTGAATGATTCTTCTATTTGAAATAGATGGATACATGGTACACATACAAAAGGCATGGATTATAGATTATGTGTGAGAATTTTACAACTTTTGGGATATAAATTGTCTTAGTTATTTACAAGAATGAAATACTGACTTTGCAGGAAACGTTACAAGAGAGGAACAAGGAAATTCAAGGAAAGATTTTGCAACTGAATTCCAAGGTTAAATTGTTACAGGGTGAATTATGCATAAAGAACCGTACACCAACACCATCTCCCACGCCGTCACCTCCACCTGAACCAGGTAAGAATAGATACATGAACAAAGCATTCCTCACTATACAGTTTCTCACAGTGTGACACAGGCTTGTATACCTTTATGCATGGTCATATTTCACATTGTATCAATCATGTTCAATTTCACATGTAACCAATCTGAAAGCATGAAACGTAAATCAGTCTGATAAAAATAGACTGTAAAGTGACTGAACAGTGATACTTCCATTTAAAAACAAACTTTAGTGTGATTGTAAATTTTTGATTAAAAAAAAAGAAGAGACATAGTCACTTAATGGATCCACATTACCCAATACAGGGAGATAACAGCATGTTTGACCGATATCGGTTTTTATACTGGCAGAAGAATAACAACTTTTCACTACTTTTTGAATGTTTACACAAGCATGTACAACCTTACCTCTGTAATCAAATTCTTGATACAGGTATCATGCAGGAATCGTGGTTATAAGGCTACCTATGTACAAAAAGGGAAGCTCAACAGATGCTTCTAATTTTAGACCAATCACTTTGCTAAGTCTTCTTTCCAAGCTTTTCACTTCAATTTTGAACACTAGAGTTACAAATTTCTTGAACGAGCTAGAACATCTAAATGAAAATCAGTCAGGTTTCCGTCGGGGCTACTCTACAACTGATCACATATTTTTATTGCATAATCTTGTTGAAATTCTGAAACAGAATAAGAAGGGAAAGCTCTTTTGCGCTTTCATCGATTTTGCTTGCAGCATGTGATTCTGTCTGGAGGGTTAGTGTATGGCAAAAGCACTTATGATTAGACGTTTAACAGACAAGCATGCTGCATGTTTTTAACACTTCGATAAATGTGCAATAAAAGAAAATCAGAACTTCTTTTACATTTTTCATGTTGATACAAATTAGTAGTAGATTGGCACAAAAATGGATTGAACATTTGATGAGTGACAGATTTTTCAGAAGGGCATGTTACTGTTAAAAATATTTAAAAATTCAGCAAGTTTTGTGTTCATGATTTTGACTTCTTTATAAAATTTGAATTAGTGAACATTTTTGCATTTTATTGGCTTTCCAATTATATAAAACGTGTTGAAATAACTTCCGTTTTGAAAGTCAGGTATACCGGTATTTGAAACGGCTTTAAAAGCCAAATCGGCCAATAAAAGCTCTTCAAAAAGGAGGATTAGTCAAAACAAATGCAATAATTTGAATTTTGTGGATTTTTTTTTATACTTGGACAAATTGTCTGAGGTTCAATATGCACTAATTCATGGAAATACGAAAAATATAAAATCTTGGATAAATATGTATTACATTCAGGTTTCTATATGATCCCATGGATAGCATACCTCGATAGCTCGAACTACTATTCCTCTAGATTCCTCAGGCTAGAATCGACGGTCCCTTCGAGTTCAAGCAAACAAAGTTTGACTGTATATAGGACTACAGCTTGCCTGTGCAAGGTTGATTAAACCAAATACAATGTACTTACACCAGTAAGAAGATGACAATAGATTACATTGCTTATAGTACAGTATTTTGTTAAACTTAATAAGAAAATGGAAACACAATGTTACTTTACTACATTACAGAGAAGATCTATGTGAAGGTTGTGGACTCTTCAACTGAACTAAAACTTAAGGGAGTGGAAGCAGAACTAGAAAATGCACAGGTATACTTCATAATTCTTTCAAGAAACCTGTTTTAACAATGTGAAATCAGACAAAGAAATACCATTTGAAAGAAATTTTACACTGGGATCTCATCATCACACGCCTCTTCCTGATAAAATGGTGAGCTTTTCTTGTTTCCTATAAGACATGTTCCTAAACCGTTGATTTAAATACATATGAACAGTTTTTGTGTCACCCTTTTGGAGAAAAGGTGCTACATAAGGATCTGTCTGTTTGCCATTTCTTAAGATTTCTTCATCAAACTTTGAAATTTGAAGATGCCATCATATTTTGTAGGTCAAGATCATATTTGACAGAGTTATGCCCCTTTTTGTACTTAGTTTTTATCACAAAAACTTAACGTTGGCTACAACTTTGCCATTTCTTAATACTTCTTCAGACAACTTTCAAATTGCATTGCTTATGACAAAAGGGTCGTGATGGTTATATTTCACAGAGTTATGCCTCTTTTTGTACTGAGATTTTGTGAGGGAATTATTTGTTATTCTGGCAAAGTGTAAGAGGGCGGGCGACACAAGTGTTATACTGAACACCTTTCTAGTTTTCTTGCAAAGACAGTTTACTTACAAAGCACAAGCTTACAAATATGGACAATTACTGGTATGAAAATGTTAACTTCCCTAATTTTTTTCTTCCTTTTACTAAATATACTGAGTAGAATTACGATCACACAATGGGGGTTTGGTGTATGTACAAGCATCCTTTCGGATGCAAGGGATTTTGAATTGACCTGGCACAGATGACAGATGTTCACCACATGAAGCTCTACCAAATTTGTTCAAAGAATCCATTCCATACAGGTCTCAGGTTGCTATGCCAGTAAAAAGGAAAAACTTAAAAATCTTTTCCAAGACCCCGAAGGGTCAAAATTTGCCCCATTCAGGGTTCATATGTTTTACATAGAAATATACTTTAAAAATCTTCTTGTTAAAACCACAAAGCATGGAGCTTAAATTTTTGGTATGTAGAATCAACTAGTGGTCCTCTACCAAGATTGTTCAAATTGGCAATGCCTCTTTATTCAAAATTTGCCCTTACCCAAGACTCACTTGTTTATATATAGATTATATTTTTATATAGATTATATAAGGAAATACTTTTAATTTTTTTTGTCCAAAACCATGAGGCCCAAGGCTTAGATAGTTGTTGCATAGCATTGGATAATGGTCCTCTACCAAGATTGTTGAAATCGAGTCCCTGGGGTTACAATTGGCCATACCCTGGAGGTGATTATTTGATAAAGACTAACATAGGATTTTTTTTTGAAAATCTCTTCCATTATTGATCTTAGATATTGGATCAGAGCTTAGATATTTGGGGTGTAGCATTGTCTAGTGGTCCTCTTCAAAAATTGTTCTAACTTTGCCCCTAGGGTCAAAACTGGCCTCACCCTGACCTTTAATTTAAAGCAACGATGTACTGTACTTTTACTTTGTCTTCTATTACACTGTTTGACCTTTTATAATATTTGTCTTCTGTTACACTGTTTGACCTTTTATAATAGCCAATGGTACCCAGAATTGTGATATAGGGCCATTATGGCCAAAGTAACTAGATTTGTTAATCAGATGCTTCATAATAGAATTTGGCAACTTACTCTGACATGGACCTTGGATTGCTGACTACTGCATAATCTCACGGGTTTTCTCAAGTGAGTATCAGCTTGTAATTGCAGCTATTTTGCAGTTAAATAGGATTTGAGAGAACATTGACAAAATATACAAATCAATTATTTTATGCCTCAAAGGAATTTTGAGTGGCATATAGAAATTATCTAGTCCATCTCTCCATCCTCATAACTCTATTTTGCCTATTTTTTAAATTATCCCCCTTTGTTACATTTTCTTTTCTCTAAAAGTACTGTTCAAAGGAAATTTGTTCAAAATGCATACAATGAGAGAGGACATTAAAAGTGCAGTGCCCAAGAACCATAAGACTAAATTGCCTTATTTATGAATTATATACCTCCATTACTCCTAACATATTAAAGGGAATTAGTTGAAACTTCATACAGTGATAGAGCACAACTAGAGGAAGTGCAGTGTATAAGATCCATAACTCAAACTTGCCTACTTCTTAAAATTACTTCCCCTTGTTACATTTTTGTCAAGAACATAACTCTTGGAAGTACTGAAAGAAATTTGTTAAAATTGCATACAGTGAGACATTAATTAAAAGGGAAGTGCATTGTCCAAGAACCAAAACTATGCCTACAAAAAATGTACTTGAAACTCCATACATTGATAGAACAAGTGCGGTGTAAAAGAACAAAAAATCTGCCTAATCCTGTTGAATTATCCCCCTTTCTTACATTTTCTTATCCAGAGCATAATTCATTCAAATAGACATTTTAAATCTTCCCCCATACAGTGAGAGGACAATAAAAGGAAGTGCATAGCCCAATAACCACAACATAGGTCAATCACACTTAGATCTCATTGGTCGCCGTGATTGGCCTACTCTTTGGTAACCAATCAAATTCAACCTTT
>JAUMHA010422428.1:0-10272 GCA_032359765.1 Saxidomus gigantea
AATTTTCAAGTGGGGAAGTGAATGACTTCACTGCCTGATCATATGTGATGTCACAAGTGTAACGCATTTTGAGTATAAATGTGAAATAAATTTTACCAAGATATTTCTGTTATTGACAAATACAAATTAAGATATACATAACAGAATGGCTGGATTTTTTTATTTTTGACTAGTCAAAAACAGATTTTTTACAGATTTCATCTTTATTCAATTACATAATGTGAATGAAACTGATTATACAGATCATTATTTTTGGGTTATAACTATGGCAATATTTATTATTCTAGGAGTATAAATCACTGATTAATGTTTTATTTGAAATAAATCACTGATTAATGTTTTATTTGAAATTTTGTTGGTCACTGAAGGGTAATTTATATCACTTTAAGATGTGACTGCCTCTTATTGGGTTTCGAGCCCCACTAGGGTCACTACCGTATCTCCTCATGTGACACCAGTACTGTTTTTTCCAGGAAGCGGACTCAAGAGTGACACGATTAGCTACAAACTTTCTTCAAAATTCAGCTAAAATAAATAAATATAAACTAAACTGATGTGGGACAGGTCTTGTTCTTCAGTAAATCATCAACCTATATGTGTAAATAGGTCTGTGAGTTAGGTTGTTACTCTTTCCATTAGCAAATTAAAATGAATGACTTTGAATTAAGCAAAGTGATGTATAATCGCTCTAATCATGTTTTATATGCATCTTCGTCCAGATACTGTTGGCAATGTGGAGTATAGTGACTCTGAGTCTGCGACATTTGGAAAGGCAACTGTAAGTATTTAACAAAATTAGTGAAAATTTAATTTTTTACATGTGACGATGTGTATTTATTAAGCATGGGAACAAATATTTGAATATTTGCATTCCTTCTGAATTCAACATACCCTAAATGTCCTTATAATAGCCCTCCCTCTTTCTTTTTTTCTTATATTTTGTTTTAAAATGCACCGACTTACAAAATCCAAAATTAGTTTAGACAATTGAACTCAGTTTATGTATCCCGGTATGTTTTTATGAAGAACGTGTTTTGATCATTACAAATACAATACATGTAGTATGGCATATTTTAGGGTCCCTTTTCTGCTGAAGGTAATGCTATCTGTCACAGTACCAGCTAGCGAGCAGGTGAAAGCCTCTATTATTCCAGTCCTTGCTTCTTCATACAGCATTCTTATGAAACACAAGTATGACAACTTGTCTGCATATCATAAATTAACAAGTGTCGTTGCTATTAGGGGTGGCTTAGACGAGAGAGTAAGTAGAAACAATGTATCATGTTTAGTTTGAATTCACCTGTTCATGAATGTTATCAATCTGTTACAGTATGACAATAGCATTCTAAATATCAATTCATTTTGATAAAACCTCCATTAAATTTTATAGAATATGTTTACTTGAAGGGTCTATATAATTATCTCAAATTTGTGAATATGATAGATATATAGATAGATGGTAAATACTTTATTAATACAACAATATCAATAAGACAAAAAAAAGTAAAGCTAATGTATGAATAAGAATCAGAAATCCATGTTTGATTATCTGAGTTCAATGATATTATGAAGTTGTTGTCATACATTTACAAAATACAAAATTCATACAAAACATGCCAGGTCATAATACCATTATGTCAGCATAATTGACATGAATAAAGAGCAGTCGGTTTTGGGTTTTTTTGGTCAAAATAAAACTAAAGCATGAAATGTAATATTATTTAGATGTAAAAATACAAATGCATGTACATTTAGTATTAAAACAAATATGCTAAACTTCTTCAATATAAATAAATAAATTGGAAGGTACCATGTAATCTGGTTTGTTACTGAACTTTTGAATTTTTAGTTACAGTTTTATATTTTAGATTGCTTCTGTTAAACACAATTTTGCTTAATGCTGTTCATTGTTTTGGTTTTCTTCCAGTTTCAATATCAAAACCCTCCCATCCACCTGTTTTGGAGTCATGGTCATATCCATGCTGAGAAAACAAACATATTAGTAAGTTACATAGATTTACAATGAAATGAACAGTTCAACAGGGTGGTAAAACGTTTTATATCTTTGACTCTTTTAAATAGCAATATTATATAAATAATATACACGATTCATCCTTATTAACACACTTATTCTGTATTCATAAGTTTATCTAGGCAAACATGATAAATATTCTTACTCAACATCAGTATGAACCTGTATTATGAGCATTAACAAGTTGTAAATTTCCAATTTCCAGTTAGCTTTATTCTTATTCTTGCAAATTTCAGGCACAAACAAGGTTCAACCATCTTGGACTTATGCTATCATGGACTGCTAGAGTGAACCTCCAGGACAGCATTCAGACAGTGTCTGAAAAAACTCATTACAAACAACTTGAAACAAAACCCACTGATAAAAATAACTGGTAAGACTTACTATATTCAATTATTCATAGTAAGATGGAAAGACGAGAAAGTACTAAAATTATGTGCCAAACAAATACTGCATTTTTTAAAAAACTTCTTGATACATGACAGACACACAGAGTCTGAAATGTCTGGCAGTCAGTGATTTTAAATCTATGGACATAAAAATTACTTCAGTTCCTGAGTGGAGTAAGTGTATTTCATCTATCAATGACACAAATTCATACATAACATAAGCTTAAAGCCTTTAAAACACAGAATTACTTGTAAGCAAGTCTTAGATTTTGCATACAGATTGCTGTTCATAGCAATGATTCTAAAAGTCTTACCATATCTTGTATACATGCTACAAACAGGCAAGGAGGCTTTTCTATGTAAATAAAAGTATGTTTTTCCTAAATTTGCTGTGCTCTTTGAATTTTATGTAACCTCTTGTAATATTGTCTATTGTATTTTATTTTGGTTTGCAAGTTCAACATATGACTTCCATTATCATAAATTTGTATTTACATGTAAATTTGCAATATGTGCAATATGTAAACTTAAGAGTATAGGATTTAAGGAGACAACTTGGATATATATGTCAACACATCTCACCTAAGTAAAGAGAGAAGCAACAGAGACTTGCACATGTTCACAAGTAATATCATATTCAGCAGAGTTGCTACTATTGATATGGGTACTTCTGTCCCAAATATTGACATCACAAAATTGACATGTGAAAGTTTCATCATGACTGAAATTGAAAAGGCAAAGTTCTTAGAAGCGTACAGTGTGCTACCGGCTAGAATCCTTTGTAAAGTCCCTGCTTTTGAGCAGTACAGAAAGCTGGTACCTGATCATTTGCCATATGAATTAAGTCAGAAAATGTCCAGCAAGTCTGTTGTATATCCTCTACAGATCATGATGAAGAATGAGTCCAAGCATGAAGACTGTTTGGCTATCATTGACAGCTATGAAGAGGAGCTGATTAGCCTTTATACTCGAGCATTTGGTAAATTATGTTAATCTCTCCAATACAGACGTGCATGCACACACCAGTGTATACATGCACACTGACACATGTACCAACTCACAAGTTTTTTCCGACACAAGAGAGGCAATGTGGAATAATTTGTGTCTTGCCTAAGGACACTACCGGCATGTTTACAGCATTCTGTAGCTGATGTCTCTTAGGTAGCAATTGTAGTTCAGAAGTAGAATACTTCCTGTTCATACTAGTAGAGACCTGGGTTCAAGTCCCAGCAGGGGCTTTATTTGGAGACTAATGTCTTATGAGACCAAACTGAAATTCTGTGTCTTCATTTTTGTGTTGCTTATGGTTTGATATTACATAATTTTCCTACTCTTTGTATATAGAGACAAAATCGTGAGTCATGTTAGAATCCATGTTAACAAACTCTACTGAACTTATTTTAGGTTATACTGACATACTTAGAAAGTATGGTGTGCCTGTTGGTGGGGACCAGTTGACAAGGGTGCATCTTCAAGAAGCTAAAAACTTGAGAACTTTATCTGTCACACCAGAAAAACGATATGATGACTTACATCTTATTGTATGTGAGATGTGGCATTCTAAGCAAGACTTCTTTGAGGTTGGTTTTACTTGTATTCAGTATTTGCTGTAATGTTTAAGACATTCTTATGGGAATATATTTCAAACATAGGTCTGTTATATGACTTGTAATGACAGAATATGAATTTAAGAAACATTTTACTTACATGCATGTTCATCTGCTGTTGAGTTGAAAATTATTATCCTGTTTCAGCAGGCTTAGTTGCATTTTTCCATCACACAACATTTAAGAATAAATTAGATTGCATTCTACTTAAAGTTTCTCAAATCATTTTTGACAAGAATGGAATCGGACCAAGTGTTGTAGCAAAATCTCAGAACAGACAATTGGAAAGCTTGAGATATGTGTATAATGAGATTGTTTTTCTGTTCGCAACTTCCTAGTTTTTGGTCTAGAAATGCTACTACACATCTACTGTAAAGTGGCACATTAATGTAAGATTGGATTATTTTTTTTTCTTAAGCTCTTGTTTGTAATTGCCTCCACAAATTTATATATGCAAATTATTTCACTGTCTTATGAAAACAGGATAGGTTATTTCTCTTTATTTATAGAAATGCTACAAGAAATGGTTTAAAGCAGAGCTTAGCCCTGGCACCCTAAATCACTTCAAAACTATTCTTCATTGGACTGATGTCAATGGAAAAGTTAAAGGTCGTTTTCAACCACATTTTGAATTGCTTATGTTAGTTGGTGAATGTATGCTGGTGGAACAGTTTATAGAATTTCTATGGATGGATTCCTTACATAGTCAACCCCATCACAACTTGATGAACGATCTATCACAAAAGAGTAAGTTCAAAAGGTTCAATTAATGAAACGTGTTAGGGAATTTATGGTTCATTACTGATATGGAATGGTGGACAGTCCAGCAAAAATCAAGATGCCAAACAACACAGAAACAGCCAAAACCATGTATGTGGTGAAGTCTGAACCCAATGAGTTATACAACTTCTCTGTACAATTATGCCATTGGTGTCTACATATCAGTGAACTGCATGACACAGCAAAATAAGGTGACTTAAACAGGACAATTCTTAATTGCCAGTACTCATTGCCTTTTTTCTTTAATGGTAATGGTAAATACATTATCTTTATGATTGATGTAAAGGTAATGGTGATGAGGTAAATTGCAATGTAATGGTAATGCATTATCTTCATGATTGATGTAAAGGTAATGGTGATGAGGTAAATTGCAATGTAATGGTAATGCATTAGGTTACCAAGTAATTGACCAGCCTTTTATAAAGTCATAGTAGCACCACTTTTGACAGCTAAAAAGTTCATTTTATATGTAAATGCTTTGGGAGATATAAAAACTATGAATAAATGGCATAACATTTATTAAAGGAATATCATCATATTTCAGAGGTAAATATTCGATTATTATTTAAAGCTGCTCCTTCACAAAATGTATCCTACCAAAATAATAATATGTTCAAATACAAAACATAATGTAAATTTTTTTAGAATTAAAATAATTTCTTTTATTTTTTCACGAAATATCGTGTCTCGTAACTAGGTGTGTATTCTTTAAAGTGATGTCGTCGTCAGGTAAAACCTGTTTCGGTCTCTTGCTTTGCGTATACGTAACATGTATTTATGCTGTTATAGTCCGGGAACCACTCTATATGTATTAAAGTAAGAAATCACGGACAACATTCTCAGTCAACCACGCTTTTTTGTACGAGTAACAAGTTTATGTAAAAAAGATACCAACCCGCCACATCCCAGACTATTAAGTGTCTTACGTAAACTTCATAAATTACCGACAAGTCCAAAAGTTTATATTTGTTGAATATTATACATGATTTACGGCGATGTTGAACAAATTAATTGTACGTGGTAGTTTTACATTACAGATTCCATGTAACCGATGTTATGACATCTTAGAGATGATCTATGACACAGACGGTTTTGGCGGATGGTTTAACCAAGGAAGTACTTGGGTGCGACAGGTCTATCAGTAGAAGGATCCCCAACCAAAATAGAAGCTACAATGACTATGAAATATTACGCAGATGTTTCGGGATCAAATGATAAACTGTGCTTTATACCTGTGTTCATTTAAACCATCAGATGTGTGCATAGTTTTATGACAAGAAAGTCAGTAATCAGTGTCAGGACTAATATAGTTCATCATCTCCAAGTGTCACTTTTTAGTTTAATTGAATATTAGGACTACCAATACAATTTCCATCCTATTTCTTAAACATGTACCTTGTGTTTTAGGTATTATAGTATGTGTTTAGTAGCTATCAACATCGCCTCTAAGTCTGTCAAGTTTTTGCATTTACATGTAGCATTTATCAATACTGTATGTTACTTTTCTAAAACAGTATGTTATAGCAATGTTTGCATATAATTTTTAGTTAAAATATGCACACTGAAATGTAATGATATTAAGCAACAGAACAAACACATTTTAATGATAAGAATTGAACTATGCAACGATAAATAGTCATCTTTTTCCTAAAATGTGTCTAGTAATTTGTGCAAAAGGTTGAAAACACTTAAGTGATTTTGTCTGATTAATATCACATAGATTCAATTACTTCTATTGCAAAGAATACACTTATGCAAATATATACTAATTTTCTAAACTAATTGAAAATTTCAATTTGACTTACTACTCATAATATGCAAGATTCCACTTTGAGGGACAATCAAATTTCAAACTAGACCTAGTTTCGTACTGTACAAATGACACCTCTAAAGTGACCTCTTGCTATGTCAATATTCAATGAATTTTATTCTATCATTGTTAATATGATAAACTATACCAAGTATTAGGTATTGAGGATTAGTTATAAAAAATGTTAATTTAATACATTTTTAAGAACAATATTGTTTCATAAAAATCTGTAAAGACCGGAACTATTTTAAAAAAAACTAAAAAAGAGTTAGGGTTCTTGTACTCTGCATTATTTCTTATTGTGCATGACCATGCTCATGTATGACATTTTATTGAATTCCATCCAGTTGCCCAAGTTGGCAACATCTCTGTTATTATTCAAAATAGAGTTATGATTCACTTTATTGGAAGGAATAAAGAATTTGTGCTTGTATAAAACAGTCTCTGATTTCTAGTTTGCTGTAATTTCATCACATTCCTTTATTTTTCAGATTTATTGGGTGTTACATAGGTACCAATTTCATCCAAAGACTGCACCTGACATTCCTGTATTAAAGTTTTCTAAAAAAAATGTTCACCACAACATTTAAACTATACTGCAGCTTTCATACAAACTATTTCATGGTTCTGTTAAAGGTTGTCAAATTGTTTTAATTGGAATTTAACTTAACTTCAAATAACTTTAATTAAACTGAAAAATAATGTCAGTGCTTTTTGCTAAGAGAAAGTTCATTGTAAACATTGTCATACAATGTCATGTTAAAAAAGGTACAGTTCATACTTTATAATTATGGTCTTAAAATGATTATTCAAAAGTCATTTTTCAATACCTGTACCATTATTTCACAAAACAGCTAAGAAATGTTTTCATATCGAACCAACAGTCTACCAGTATAAAACACTGTCATTTAATACTTGGTGCTTGCAGTTGATCATATTATGATACTTTGATGCACATGTATGTTTGTATGTAACATATTACATAAAAGGATGATATAAATGTAATTATATTTGTTAAAAACATGTATTATCAAAGATTGAACTGTTGTTGTTTGAATTCAGTTTCTGAGTGTTGCTTTATAATTTCATTTTAAGTAACAAACACTCTTCACAAGTACATGATGTCTTGCAGAAGGAACAACATTTGCAGCCTACAATACTTTTGTCCTTTTCATAACCAAATACAGAAAGAAGTTGGTTTCTTAGGCAAGAGGTATCATTTGTACAGTACAAAATTATATCTTCATTTATCCCAGGAAGATTTCTGGCTATGTTCCTGGCATTGTAATGCAAAGTAGCCTTTGAAGGCTGGCCACAACGACCTGCTCTACCAATCTCTTGAAAGTATTGAGCAATATTTCTTGGAGGGCAAGCATGGACAACTCTGGTTACATTCTTGGGATCAAATCCCATTCCTAATATTGATGTGGTTAACACAAGTCTGATTTGTGGATTTACCTTTTTCAATTCATCAATTGTTCTGTCAATAATGTATTGGTCTTGCCCTGAACAAACTGCACTATAAAGAGCACTATCAATACTCTTTGGTTTGAATAAACTATTCAAATACATTAAAGCTATGCTCATATAATGTGCAGGAATAAATAGCAGTGTTACAGGGAACCTTTCTTTATCTTCATACAGTTTATCACAAATTTCATGTGTTACTTTTTCATAAACTTCCTCCACTTCTGAAGAACTTTCTTTAACTTTTCTAGGAATAGGTTTGGTTTGTCTGCACTGTTTTCTATGATTGAATAATTACATAAGCTAAGTTGCTTTGGGAGTTCCTGCTTTTGTTTCACTGTCAATGTTCCACTCAAAGCCAGAAAATGGTGTATCTGGAAAGAATGCCTTCAAATTCTTCAGCTCCCTAAATGCTGTTCTGAATTCATCTCCCCTGCAATTAGGAAGGGATAAATAATTATCATTTCTAAACAAGAAATTGAAATAAATGCTTTTGTTAAGGGCAAACCCAGTTTCATCCCTGTATCTCAGTTATATAGTAGTAATTATTCACCAACACAACAAAGTTGTATGTGGTATACATGCACAGGAATCGGCTTGCATTGGAAGATTTTAAAGTAACTTGGCACAAATGTTCACCACATTTACAGTCTGTAAGCATTGTTCCTCTCCAGGCTATAACTCTAGTATCCATTGAAGAATTTTAAAGTACTGAGTTCTCTTGAACTAAATCTGTCTCAATGTTGTTGCCTAATCCGCCACGTAAATATGTGAATGCACCTTCTAACACTCTAATTCTTTGGAGTGGACTTAAAAGATACCCACATTTCAAGAAGAATGACACACAGTGCATCAGACTTTGTATCAAACGAATCATTTCTCCTTCCTTGGCAATGTCCTCCATCTGCAGCAACTGTAGTACCCAGTGACATAAATTACTGCAGGAATTGTACACCCCATCTGTGGAATTTTTATTTCTATCCAACAATTTATCATACCCATAATGTGACACAAACTTCCTCAACATTGAATCCATTTCTCTAGACTTTCACTGGTTGACTTCCCTTCGATTCCAGCAGGTGGACTATTTTTGGTTGGGGCGATGTAGCATTCTCCATGCCAAAATATTCCAAGAACTGGTGGGCATTCATTTGTTTACCAACACTAATAATGAGATCATAATGGGGCTTGAATGCACCTTTAACTTTCCCATTCACATCACTTCTTTGTCATTTGGACTTGAAGTGGTACAATGTTCCTGGCTGTCGTAATGACTTTACATTCTTTGTACGCTTTCTAAAAATAAACATCAAATAGTCACAATATGGTTGCCAACACTGTTAATGATTGTTTCGCATAATACTTTAACACTCATTCTTCACTTATCTTATGTGAATTTGATAATTTCAGTTTAATAATTTTTTTAGAAAAAGCTCTGTTATCTAAAGTCATAATTTATTTAGGGAAGTCCTTTCTATTAAAGGGGCACTTCCTACATCTACCTGATAATGTTCTTCAATCATAGATAATGTGCTCAATGAACTTAACATGATAAATAAATACTATTTTAAAGAACAACGCAATTGAATCGAATAATGCCTCATTTTGGAACAAATAATCAATAAAGAGACCTTTTGAAATTAATCGATATCAACCCATTAAAGACTTAATATAGATAAATGAACGCTGTATGGTAATATGTAGCTATTTTTAGCGTTGATGTCTTGAATGTTCAACTTAAACCTCTACAAATATGCTATTATTGATGCTTTTGAAGTCACTTATTTTGACAACAGTTATATTGAGTGTCTTTTTAAGTCTAACATGTGATCAGAAGTAAGAGGTCTATGGACCACATATGCTGATTGATCACAATACCAGTACTTATATCAGAGTTGCGACAATTTTAATAGGAAGGTTTGAATGTGGACAATCATCTTTTATTATGTACAAGATATTTACTTTAATATGTGAAGCGAAACTTGCAACCTTCAAGAATACTGTTCATTTTTGAAGATGAATAATCCTGTTATAAGAAATAACTTCTGACCATACATGCCGTTCTCCCGTTACTCGCCGGGTTCTCCCGATATTAAGACCCTTACCCCGGCACCCCGGCGAAGCTCGCAAAAACACCCAAATCTCCCGATAAATCAAAATTTTGTCTTGAAAGAAAAGAAAATCCAT
>JAUMHA010422439.1:0-10272 GCA_032359765.1 Saxidomus gigantea
TTTATTTCAAACAACAATGTAAGATGTCGGAACAAAATTGTAACAAGTTCATACATTTTAATTACTTCTCCTACCAGTTGAAAAATCCATAAGGATATCAATGAAGAGTTTCAAGTGGAGGTTTTTATTAGGGGTGTACTACCTTCATAGACAATCTACAATATCATTAAGCGACCAAAACTTGGATTTGGATTTAAACAGTACAATGTATATGTTACATACAATTCACAGTTTTCTGATTTAAACATTACAGCTACCGTTTTAATGATAAGAAATTATAGCATCAACATATAAAGCTACGCACAAGAATGACATATAATAATATTTAACAACATAGTGTAACTGTAATGGTAAGAAAAAACGTAATTCACACATTCTGTTAAAAATAATTAACGCAAATCCAGTTCTTGGCATATATTTGTACATAAAACAATATTCAGTTGACCTGGGAATGTCTTTAAATATCTATCAGTAATTCCAGCTGTTTCTTTAGCTACGGGTAAGATTTTAGAATCAAAATACCTACTTCAGTCAAACATAGTTTTGCAAATATCTCATAGTCTTTCGGTGTACAAATAAGATCTCTTCTCTCTATATTGTATCACATTATGGTAGCATAGTTTCACGACATGCATGCTAGATATTGCAGGGCAATTACAATAAAAGGGAAACCGAGTTAAGACACGATCATGCATACTTATCTAACAATAGAATTGCAAGAACAACACACACAACCAGAAGAAACACGGAAATAGCTGTCAGTAGTTTGTGCCATCCACTGGGATTTTCAGAAGAAGAACAACAGCAACACATCACTTGAATTACGTTCACGACATTCTTTCTTATCGTTAAGTTGATGATGACTCCAGCAGTTCCAAATAGACTTGCAAGAAAATCATCTCTTTCGTCTCTTTGTAGGGTATCAAAAACATCTTTGTCATCGTCGAGGCAGACGTATGAGAAAATCACCAAAAGGAGCAAATCCGCTGCAACACATAGTGTAGTAAGTATATTAAAAACTAATGACTTTGTGTCAAACTTATCTTTGTCTTCCATCAAATAGCGGAAACTGTAATAATATTCGAAGAAGCCTAGTATCATTTTAAGAATTATTGATGCCATAAAAATCCAAGGATATGCATTTAGTGCTATATCACATTTTTCGATACCCGTGCTTTCTATGGTTTCTTTATTTTTACGTATCTCGGCGAAGTTAAACCAGTCGAACACTACTCCGACAATTGTTGTTACGATACCAAGAAAAAGTAAGAACGTGTACCAGCCAGTTTTCATGCTTATTCTTTGTATTGTCCTCCTGAAAAAAAACCATAAAGGACGGCTTTAGAGACAGCTATGTTTTAATTGATTTATCAATGTCTCAAAACATACATACTGCTATATAGGTATGTCTCATAAGTTAATAAAGAAGACATTAACCGATATCATACTAGAAAGCGTAAGTTATCAGCGAATAAAAATTTAATTCAGACAACTGGAAACAAGTTAAAACGTTATTATACAAATCGAGACGATTTGCGATAATACAACGTACGTAAGTTATCTCTGGAGTTGTGGATGCAATATAATGAAGGTGACATGCATGTGTCAAAGTAGGTAAGCATCTCAACTGATCAGTCGGGTCACAAGATTACACAAATACGCTGATGTCTACAATTTCAGCGGAATAATAACATTTCTAAATCTATCAATTTAAATAGTACATGCAATATTTCTCTTTTGTTTTGTATCCTAATAATGGAACAAGTAGACAGGCAAGTAAAATACGTTGTATGTATATGTTAGAGCAAATAGTCCATATTCTTCATAAATAAAAGAGCTGCCAAAATAGTTTAACATTGCTGATTGGAATGAAAGTTAGGCTTGCACTCAACTTTCTCTTTTTAGAAGTCAGGATAATTGTAACAATTTAGAAATAGTACAGCAAGTATTGTTCACTTTTTCGTGAATATTAAATAAGAGTTTATAATTGAAACACCAGTTTGATTATGGTGTATTAATTTCGTATCCTTATTTCACAACAACCATATATGTACATGTACAATAGCCCAAACGTTTTGAGATCATTTTGTTTTTGACTTATTAATATCGTTTTAAATATTCAGATTCTTTTTGTATTTAAATGTTGAAACAAATATATATTTATTTTTCTCTTGGATCTGAACTCGGCTACAATTGGATTTTGTTTTATTTTTCCACCTTACAAATATATTACTTTCAATGTTTTTTCATTTAATTTTGATTTTCCGCAAATGCATTTTATTTAACAGTTTTCTTCTAAATACAAATGGAGTGAGTTCATTCAATCTATGCCAAAATATTTCTGGTACTTTTTTGCGCTTTTTTAAAACACAAATGAACTGAACGGGTGTTTTAAGGGGAATAAACAGCGACCAGATTGCTTTCAATACTCGTGTGTTAATAATACATGAAGTTTTTTATTTAAAAACTATTTTAAAACTCTAGAGCAAAAGTCAATGTAACCGAACAAGATCCACAAATTATGAAAAACGAATATCATTTAAACTAACGTGAATAAAGATATCTTCTTAATATCTTTCACGATTTCAGACGGGGTTAAACCGATTTTAATCAAGAATTTTACTTTGGTACCCGCTCCCCGTAACACTCACTATCTTCAGAATTATTTTTTTTATCTATAACCGATAATAATTGTTCGAGGGAACTTCGAAAGGTACTTATTTATTTCTAAAGGTTCGTATGATCGTAGACAAATCATCCTACAAATGTAAAATTATTTTCTTGCTGGAAAGATAAATAACTGTATTAACACATAAGGAAGAAATTGATATACCACTATTTTCAGAAAATAAATTGCACTCATTGTTTTCTTGTTGGAATGATAAGCACATAATGAGATATTGGTATACCCATTTTACTATTTTCAGAAAATAAATGACACTCATTCAAACGATATAGTTTATATACATAAAGGGAATTTACAAAATCGTTATCATGTTTATTCATAAATCATGCATTACGTGTACCTTTACAATTAAAGAGGCAGTTTAAAAGTTCTAATCCAGTGTTTTACTCTGAAAAAAACCCACTTAATATATTATATGAAAAACATAAGATATTAACAGTAACACTACAACATTTTATCATTTTGCAGTATTTAACTAGGGTAAAACTCGTTATACCACTATGGGTCATGGACATCTCAAACTTTAATTTAAAAACAAATGAAACATTGACTTTCAAAAATTTAGAAAATAAAAGAAAAACTGTGAACTTTGTGTAGCTGATTATTTATTGATCTTGACATAATTATTATTGACAAAAATAATGGAAAACTTACAATATTCGTTGAGTAAATGATTACCTTTTTTACACCGAAAACACTTCTTACACTAGTTTCGTTATACTAGTTTTGTCGGTGTGGTATTGCAACATAACGGTTTTCCAAAACTTGACTAGGTTATAATTAAGCATGATACTGACATGTTCTTACTATTTATAGATATATCTACGACGTAGTTATACAGTAAAGTTCAATGTTGAATATCGATTTATGGAAACACACAAGATAATTTTAACTTATGAATAGCTTCACCCACTGTCTGGGCTAAATTGCATTTAAATGCTTCCTATTAAAGCTTCATTTACGTCATCAAACCTTGTAGCGATAACATTAAGTAACACTATGGTCTAAATGAATAGCTGCGATTTTCAAAAAAGATAAAAGGACAACTCGTTGTGCACCGTCTGTGAAAATGGCGTAATCTTATCGTATTTAATTTGAAAAAAAGTATTGCTTTATTGTACATATAAACTGTTTTTCAAACTATTTCCATGTAGATATAACGGTACACTTATAAATATATGAAATTAAAGACTCACCACGTGGTCGTAAAAGTCGACCGCTGCCCTGCAATCAGTTAGCTGCTCATTGATTTGGTGTCATTTGCTTGAGACCCACAATCGACCTGACTCATCATACGTTTCCTTTGGTTTCGGAAGGAAATGAGAAAATATGATGCAAATGTATCGAGAGCGGTGGTAAAATCAGCATATTGAAGCGAATTTCATCACCTTTTTATTTGTTGGTCTTGCGCATTGTGACGTATTTGTCACTCGTTCCACTATGCGAATGTCTTGCAATAATATGGTTTATGTATAACTAGAGTAAGTGTCCTGTCTGTTGTCTTTTCTGTAACTTGTTACGTGAAATATTCTTTGTGTTAGGGTTTGGATATTATGTGTTTGCTGTGATTACATTGTCATTAACTCATTTACACCGATTCATATATTTTATATCTTCATGATACCTTTTAACGCTTTTAACTATTCATTGCCAAATTTACCCAGATCAAAGTTTGGTATAAAAATCATTGCATATTAGAGCAAGGTGACCTGAAACGAAGAAAACATTTGTCTCCCACCCATATGATCTTGACCTCTGAGCTAGTGACTCCAATTTATGAAATGCACGACTAAATTTCATATTCATGCTTTCGGCAAAGTTTTATTAAATCAAAACTAGTGGTTAAGGGGGAAAATGTCGGACAAAATATCCTGGTTTCATGTCATTTTGACTTTAACCTTTGAGCTAATGATCCAAAACTATAATATGCAACACTAGACTTCGTACTGAGCTTTCTAAAACCAAGCAAAGGGTTTTTTAGGAGAAATGCAGAAAAGAGCTATTGTTTTTATGCTACTGTCACCTGATCGTTTAGGTAGTGATCCCAAAGCAAGGGGTATTTGTGAAGAAGCACTATTTATGAACACCATCACGTACTCTTAGGATGCCAAATGTCTTCAGAGTCTCATTACTTATACAAAACTCAATCAAGAAAAAAACTCCTGACGACATGCACAGTTTAACATTTTACTAAACATTTCAACCAATTTCAGTTACATCCATATAGGCGTTTCGGTGGAATTGTCCGGACAAACGTTTTTTCTTTTACATTTATGCTCCAGGCAAGAAAATTAAATAAAGAGAGATCATTAAAAACAAGAAAATAGATGCTTATGATTCTTGTGTACGGCATTTCCATTTGATATCATCTCTCACTGTATGTTATTTGAACGACTATAAGATTATGTTCCGGACAATTAACGCAAATATTACCCTGCACTTTCTGCCATTGTGTTCAATTACTGTATGAAGTATCAAGTAATTCTTTTGCTCCGGATAAGAATTCAATATAGGAAATACTTAACAAATAAGGCAAAATAAGAAAATGTAACAAGGGTTGATAATGAAAAGAAATAGGCAAGGTATAGTTCATTCTCGGTACCCTTGCTATTCATACCATCATACCGTAATAGAATTTGGGTTCATACGATTGGCAAAGTGTTGATTCTTCGACATTATACTTCCCTTTAATAACCATTGTCGCTGCATGCAATTTGAACAAATTTGTTTCAGTGCTTTGATAGTTTTGCTCTGTAAAAGAAAATGTAACAACGTATGATGATTCAAATGTAATGTAAGGTGATGTTCTTGCACTTTCTCACATTGTTCAATATCACTGGGGAAAATTTCTTCCTGTTATATCCCGGACAATTGGGACGAACGGACGAACGGGTCGATTCCTATATGTCCCGTTGTTCTTTCGGGGGTAAAAATGTTAATGTCGGTGAAAGCATACAATGCATTTTATCGGGAGCAGCTGATTTGATTTTCACCAGCAGCAAATTATCGATGAAGTAAATTTTATTCTTAAGCTGTAACAAATTATTCTACCTTACATGTTGTTTCTTTCTATATTTAAATGTTTTATGATTTTCAGGTCATTGCTTATACAAGGCATGTTATGGTTTTAAAGTGGTTTTAAAGTAATTTTACCGGTTTCTATGTCCCGTGTCTATATAATGGTTTTAAAGTGGTTTTAAAGTAATTTTACCGGTTTCTATGTCCCGGTATTACTTTAAAACCACTTTAAAACCATTACATACCTTGCATAATGCAATGACCTGAAAAATTTGAGACTCAGTTCAGTTTCTGAAGTTTTACATTTCATTTAAGATTAAAGCATGACATACGATAGGTCTGTTAAAAGTACATTTGTGTATTTTAACACTACACTTCACGCAAATGTGAACTGAAATAAACATCGTCAAGACTATATTGTGGATAGACAATATGTGGATAGACATAACTGTTGATTTTCTGGATGATTCGCCTTTTTTCGAGTTAATGCTGTTAAGTATATGAATTTCGTAATTTAGCATTTCTCGCGCAAATATTTACTTAATCGTGGAACAACCCGTCGAAGTAAAGCAAACTAAGTGTAACAATGCAGCGGGATGATATTGATCTTCTATTTAAACTACCGTCATTGTCAGTCAGTCTGTTTAATGGTCCTCAGAAATGGTTGCGTATAGTTTTGTAGGCCATCTACCAAGCTTGTTGAATGGTTTCACTCGGTATTTCACACATTGATAAATATTTAAATGCAAAAATGCAGTGAAACAAACCCATTCTCTGTCTGATTTATTTTTCTCCCATTACGATATTTGTCCTGAACATTGAGCATACATGTATATTTCACATTTAGAGAGTACAGTAATCAAGAACCATAACTATCTGTTTTGCACCAATTTCAAATTGTTTCCATCTGTTTTATTGTCTTGTTAAAAGGTACTGATCTGTTACTGCTAGTTATGTCACCCCAGCCCCCGTCAGTAGTGAGACAACGTGTTTCAACTTGCCGTTTCTCTGTCAGTCAGTATGTCCGTCTGTTTACTTTACCTTTGTCCCCTTAAAACCAGTGAGTTCCTCTAGGAACTAGTGATTTCCAAATCAACCATTGACTTTCTGAGCAACAACTTAGACCGTTTCAAACAGTATGTGCCCCAGCAACAACTTACCTCCCTAGCAACCGGTGACCTCCAAAGCAGCCAGTCAGAGCAACATTTCGAAATTATCAAAGTATTTTGTTCTGTTCAAAAAGGAGGGCATGATGACATCGACTTGCAAAAGTGTTGGGCCGAAAATTGTTAACGATATAAGGTAGCAGTAAAATGTTTTATGCAACATGACCTCGGCCAACGCACAAGACAAACCTTAGCGAGTTTCTAAATGCGACACACAATCATGAGTGAAAATATACAATATATATACTACAAACTTTACAGCATTTCAAGCTTTGAATATAAGACCATCTAAGAAAGGAACAAAGCTATTCATATTAGTGCATGCCTTATTTGCAAATTCTGACCACATGTTATGCACGTTTTCAAAATATCTCCATTTTCCTGCAACAGTATTTAGTCCTACACCGTTGTCTAATTTTCCCTAGAATTCCTTATCCGTAGGTTAATAAAAGCATGAAATTATAAAAAGAATGTATGTGAGGGGTAACAGATACAAATGTATCCCCTTGAGATGGGTTCCTGCAGTCTCATATTATCAGATGTAATGCAGAGTCAAATAAACTGTACACAGAATATTTTTGAAACCAGACCTAATTTTATCCCCAAATCACATTTTAAATGTCTCCCGTAGAAGCAGGTTCTCAAGTTTTATGAGAAATTTACTGTTATCCATGATAACCTTGCTGATAAGGCAGGTAAGATAATGGAATAGAGGTGGACACCCTGTAACAAACTCATTTTCACAATAACAGAATTCAATAACTCTGTTTACTATGTTATGTATTTTTTTCCCTTTCAAAACATATCACTTAATAAGACAAAGTGAGACCATTTCTGTGACCTAACACTACCCAGGAGGCGAAAGGAGTCATAAATTTCCCAGACTTACATGTTAACTTTCACACCTACGATCGTTCGACTTGAACAACAACGAATCCTTTTGATAACAGGAATTCTAAATGAAAGAACAAAATTCCTAAATTCAAGATACAGCGGGTCAATAGTGTTCTGAACAGAAGCTTGAAACTGAATGCATAGATAACTTTGTGTAACGTCAGCATTTCTTATAAAAAAAGGTAATGGCAAGTAAATCCCCCTTAGTAAAGCAGGCTTTTTAAAAAATGCAATGGTAATCTAGTAAAAAGATAAGTTGTAAGCTCTTTTAAAGGTCCATTACTAAGACCAATTCAATTTTCATTTAAATCTGGTATTGTAACGGGCGTCTTCTCAGAAGGAAAAAATGACACAATGCATCAAATGTGACCATATTGTGTTATTTATTTGTTTGCCCTTTCAAAAACGAAAGTAGGTTTTCCTGTTTTCAAATATCTTTGTAATTTCCAGAAGTCTCCCAGAGAATAGCTGTAATCAGGTGGTACATGAATAAGCATGTCTATTTTGAATTATAGTTGAGAGAACGTTACTTCCAATAATGTGCAACATATATCTCTGACTGTTTACAACATGCAATAAAGCGAAAGTAAGACAAAAAGACCACCTAGGTCAATTTAAGGAAATACAAAAACATTCACTTGTTTTTCCGCAGCAGTATTTCAAACAGGGAAAAACATTACTCCATGGTTATTGTTAAATTTTAGAAGTCGATTTCAAACTGTATTTTCCTGTTACAATTCCAATTTTAAAAGAAAATTCGATTTGGTCTTAGTAATGGACCTTTATGGACGCCATTTAGGATTTGTTCTTAACATTTAATTTTTCGCTCAGTACGATATATCGAACCATAAAAACGTTATGTTTTTAATAATAATTTCCTAAAGATAATGTTTAACCTGACTAGGGAAAACGGTTAAACGTCTTATTTTCTATCGATGCCGTATAGATGCCTGGATTTTTTATATATTGGTCATATTAAAATTCAATTTAACTACTATTTGACTATTTAAAGTGATCGTTTAGTATGCCACGCAATGTGCAAAATGTATAGACAATTAAATAACACCACTGTATTTCAGTGATGATGCAAATTTGCTCGTTTAATGCTTTTCAATATTTTAAGGAAGCAGAAAAGGAATTGAATGTATGAGCTGTTTGATGTTTTGCTTCGAAGAGACTACATACATGTACTCATCTAACACAGTACCGAAATAATTGAAATTATATAGTACTCGAAGCATTCAACATTATTCTTGATTACAATGAGAAAATAAGCAGGGGGTAAGATTGGCACATTATGAAAAAAGAATAAGATGAAAGTGAAGATAAATATCACTCTATTACATGTACACGACTGCTAAAAATGCGCAAGTTAAAAGTACATCTAGTTCGTTAAATAAATTTATTAAACTTCCTATAAAGCATTGCACAGTAAACAAGCAATCATCCTCGGGTCGTACCGATTATAGCCTCTTTAGAGGATGGTGGACCCAATAAGCACAATTACAAACAAACAAAGCAATCATCCTTATTAATCACATAGATAACAGACATAAAAGGTATATACAACAGTGATAACATACAGCCCTTGTTGAGTATCAGCTTCATGGAAATGCTTTCTACGTCAACCACTTCTTTTACGACAAATATAATAATTTACAAACAATCGATCAAAATAAGAATAATTCGTTTATTAAACAACATTATGATGCAGCAAAAATAAGACTTTTATCAGTCGTATAACACGTCCTAGCGCTGAATTTGGATAGTGATGTCACCTTTTTTACAAGTATTTAATAAGTCGATACAAGTACGTCTTATACAAGATTTCGATACCGCTGATCAGTCAACAGATTTAGTAATATGTTCCGCTTTCTTCGTCACTGGACGAACAGAGGAGGTTTAAATCGAATCTGTTATTCAAAGATTTTTTTTTAATTTTATAACTTTGAAATTTGTTACACTTTTCATTTTTTTACAGTCAGTTTTATATCAGTTCAATTCAAATTTTGGTTTCGTGTAAATTATGTTATGCATTGTGTGGCATAAAATAAACGTGCAAAATGCAGTACTATACAAGCATGACTTTGATAACTAAATTTGATATCTTATTGTAAATATAAAGTGCACCTTTCAAGATTTGAAATGTTCATTATCTATAATTGTAAACCGAGACTGCTAATCTCTGGGCTATCTTTGGATCGATTGAGCAGAGTAAAATAGACAAAATAATCCTAGTCTGAATCAGAAATGTGTGAACAAAAAGTGACATCACTGTCAAGATTTAATGGTAGCCTTGTAAATTTTTCTATTTTTAATTTTTTATGCAAATGTAATAGTTGTTGAAATAATTATATAATTATATTATGTATACTATTTGTATAGAGTAAATTTATGAGCTTAATTTCGTAAACTTTTTTGTTGTCACAAAACTGTATTGTTTCCATAAATAAATAAACCCATTGCTTGTCAGAAGTAAAACAGATCATTTCATTTAAAGCAATTCTA
>JAUMHA010422450.1:0-10272 GCA_032359765.1 Saxidomus gigantea
AACGTATCTCTAAAATAAAGTGTTCCATGTACGAGTTGAATACACGAAAGTAGTTCGGATGCTGTTAAGTAAGCCTTCGATATAATTTCCATAGGGAAAGTATAGGCTGATCTCTTCCCTTCGCGTGCTGGGATACGCCAGTACTTTTCCCGGGGGGATGCAAGAATAACTAAACATCGGTCAAGCTGCATGCCACTTCTTGTTTAACTCTGACACTTAATTTGCTTCAATGTGTACCAGAAGAATAACCATAACACCTTTTTACACATCCGCTCTTTGTCTTTTACTTTCAAATGGAAACAACAATAAATTTATATGGAATCGAGTTCGAATCGCGGTTGGTTACGATAATTTTTTTCTAAGACGCAATGCCAAGAGATTTCCTTCTGTCTTATTAACAATAGATCTACAGTAAACTTTGTTTGAAACGAATTACTTGGGCCATTTAAATGTGTTTCGTATATCCGGAGTTTGTTATATCAATATAACATTCTCATATGAAATAAAGAAAGAATAAAAAAATCGGACAGAGAAATGTGTTCCTTTCTTCGGGATTTTCGCTATATCCGTGGTCGTAATATACATTTTTACTGTATAACACGGACCTGCAGGTCCGTGGGTATAATTATAATTATAATTCATATAATTTAAAATATTAACTATTTTTTTACAAGATCCTGGTAGAGTGATACTATGGTGTTTGTTTGTCTAAGATTATTTTGACATTACGATCACAAAGATTGACTTTACGTTGTATATATTCTGAAGACAACTTACATGTAAGTGAGAAATATAATAAATTTGGATAAACATAGTACCCCATGTAAATGCCGCATCGGACGCCACCGCCATCATTCTGACCTTCGTGAAGGTACTGGTAATTTCAAAATTGTGTTTTGTACCTTTACACTGACGGATAGGCTTATCATATTTTCCGAAGCCGAAACAAAAGTAGTTTATACTGTTATTCGTCTCTTGCAGGAACCAGAAGAACGCCATATCAGCTTTACAATCCCACTCACCAGTATGGAAGCTTATAAACAGAATGAGGAATTTAACAAATGTTTAAACACATATAAACAAAGTTTAAATAGACAACGAAATATTCAACGTAACATTCATTGAACATCGCATAAGATATCGACACAAATATTTAACGATTGATAACACATGGTAAAAATGTTTTCAAAAATGTCATACGTGTACATGTATTGAAAATTGTGAATAATGATTTTCAAATAGTTATTAACAGATATTGAAATAAACGTTTCAACATGCAATTGAAATTGCAACACGCAGACAAATACATGATAAACAAGAGTTTGTAAAACACGTATGCCTCGAAAAGCCGATTTATGCAAGGTTTTTAAAATAAAAGTCACTGTGAAATTCGCATCAGACCTAATAACCTGAAAATGAATAGTGGTTATCCACTGGTAATGACAAATCAAGTTTAAAATAATAAATTGTATGTATATTTTTATATGGCCTTGAAAAAATTCAAACGCTCCTCAATAAAAAATTTCTTATGGCCTTAAATAAGTCATGTGGCCTGAAAAAAATTCATCTAAAAAAATTGTTAACCTTAAGGAAATGTTTAATTTTGCATTTAAATATATGAACCAAATTTGGTGAAAACAAGTATAGGCCGTTTTTTTAAATTTAGCCTTGAAAAAAAAAAAAGAAAAATATTGTTCGCCTAAAAATAAAAAAAGTGTTAGCCTAAAAGAAATAATTCTTGTGGCCTTAAAAGAAGTCCGACTGACCTTGACCTTTGACCTACTAACCTAAATATCAATAGGAGTCATTTGTTTGTCACGACCAACCTCCACATCAGTTTTCAAGATGCTAGGCCGACCCGTTCTCGAGTTATCGTCTGGACCTACTGCCCTAAAAATAAATAGGGGTCATCTACTGTTCATGACCAACCTCCATTTAAAGTTTCAAGATCATAAGCCCACGCTTTCTTCAGTAATCGTCCGGAAACCGTTCTACAATTCCGGGTCAACGTGACCTTGACCTTTGATATACTGACCTCAAAATCAAAAGGGTCATCTGCTGGCGATGGCCAACCTCTACATCAAGTTTCAAGACCCTAAGCCCAAGTGTTCTTGAGTTATCGTCCGTTTTACTATTACCGGTCACTGTGACCTTGACCTTTAACCAACTGACCTAAAAATCGAAAGGGGTCCTCTACTGGTCATAACCAACCTCTACATCAAGTTTCATAATGCAAGGCTTTTGCGTTCTCGAGTTATCGTCCGGAAACTCTTCTACAATTCCGGGTCACTGTGACCTTGACATTTGACATACTGACCTCAAAAACAATAAAGGTCCTCTACTGACCTACTGACCTTAAGATGCTAAGCATAAAAAACTGTAGGGGTTCGCCTGCTGGTCATGACCAACATTTACATCAAGTGTCAAGATGCTAGGCCGACCCGTTCTCGAGTTATTGTCAGCAAACCAGTTGGTAGACGGACGGAACGAACGACCGACATCTGCAATCCAATATACCCATCTTCTTTGAGTGGGGTATAATAAAATTGTATTGAATCTTATTCGTAAGGGAAACTCTAAAGAAGTATATGCTTATGAATACCTTGTGGATACATTGTTTTAGATAAAACCAGCACGCAAAGCAAAAACAGACGCATCTTGAAAGTGGAGAAAAAGCTGGGCAGTACGTATTGCTATCATCAAGCACATTAACATGTCGTTTCTAAAATAGTACAGGGTATTTATGTAAAATAGGGGAATTAAATCCTACTGAAATGATTTTTGGCATTTGTGATATATAGTTTAATACGAGCTTACATACCAGAATCTACTACAATCTGCTGGTGCGGAAAAAAATTTGGGGGGTAAACAGTTGAAAATATTAAATAAAACTAAGAATTTCTGGAATCCACTCATTACATTTTTCTATATCATCTGTAAAAGTAAAAACATTGCACAATACTAGTTCAGTGTGTAACCTGTTAATAAGACACACACTCATGTCAGTAAAAATCCAATATGGCTGCCAAAATCCAATATGGCTGCCAAAATCCAAGATGGCCGCTAAAATTGTTTTTGTAATATTAAACCAGATGTCGCATTAAGTTGTGTATATTTCTAGTTTTATTTATTACATTTTTACACAAAGATGCATTAAATTGATTCCTTGTGAAAAAAGATGACTAATTAAATGTGTACAAGGACATTTAGTCATCAAACTGCAACCTTGTTCTACATGTATATCTAGTTCAGCAGATTTGATTTAAAAAGTATGGTTTAAGGCAACGGTTTAAAATGTTGTCATTTCTGGGATTTAAATAACTATATCCCTCACAGTGAACAACAGAGATATTTATCAAGTTTTCGTAGTAAGTCAATAATAAACAGTATGCTAAGTATGCAAATCCGTGAACATCTTACCTTTGCAAGCAGTCACTGGCCTTCCAGAAAAGAACCGTTAAATGCTAAATTATATATAACTTCTACTTCTGCCAGATACTGGCCACATTCAACAAACTTAATATTATTGCCAGGAGGTAGCGCAAAGATAAGACAAGAATAAATGTAGGAGTATGTATATTGAAGGATACAATTAAAAGCATTCTTAAGAGTCTAGATAAAAAGGGTGGCTAGTTGAGCCTTGAAGACATGATGTCCTGGCGGAAGACTGTTCCAATCCTTGATTGTTCGAGAGAAAATTGACTGTTGACGGTGGCTTGTAGAGCATTATGGTATCTTGAAGGAGTGTGTTGATATATGTCAAGACTGTGGTAAATGAGGATTGGTTTTGTTGATGGCAACAAGGTTGTTTGAGATATTGTATAGGGGGTAAGGCAAGAGATCTTTATGCGGTCCGATAGCAAGGTCCATTAGAGTTCTTCGAGCTTTTAGGTGATGCTTGATCTATTCTATGATTCAGCTTGTGAAGGAGTAGAATGTGGGAGACTTTGTCAAACGCCTTGGAGAAATCCATGACAAGAACGTCTGTCTGTTTACTCTTTTCCAGATTTGAAGATATGTCGTCTGTGGATTATATGAGCTGTGTCTCGAAGGATCGACATTTGCAGAAGACATGTTCTAGTGGGTTCAAGTTCTTGTTGGTTTCCCTATGTTGCATTATGTGACTGGTACTAATATGTTCGAGTAGTTTGCAACAAATACATATAAGGGAGATAGGAAGGTAGTTGTCAGGGTTGTACTTGCTCCCTTTCTTATATATTGGTGATACATTGGCTTTCCGCCAGTCATCGTATAGTACTGGTAGTGAGATAGTAATTGAAGATGGTTGTAAGAATAAAGGCTAGATGAGTAGATATATCCTCCATTACTCGAGGAGTGATTCCATCAGGACCTTGAGACTTGTAGGGGTTCAAGTTGCTGAGAAGCTTTCCTATCCCGTTGTTTGAAATGGAGATATCGGAAGTTACTAGATGTTTGATGGGTGGAACATATTCCCAAATGATGAATTAATGGTCGGAACAAGGAGTATTTTCAGAAAAAACACACTTGAATTGGTGGTTCAAGATGTTTGCTTCGGCTTTTGGATCTGAATGTTCCCTCAGCCCGGAAAAATACGTGTTATCTTTTTTTCAGGTGTTCAATGCAGCTCCAGAAACGTTTGGAAGTACTCTTGTCGGTATCAGTGGACTGCGGTGTTATTAAGTTGTCAATGTAAGACCAATATGCTTCACGAAACTTCTTCTGGAGAATATGCCTGATGGATTTAAAATTAGCTATGTGGGATAGGTCGTTAGAATTCTACTTTGCCTTGTAGAGATGATAATGTTTTCACATGTTTCTTGATATCAGGGGTAATCCAAGGTGCAGAGTCTTTTGATCTTGCCATTGTGTTTGGAATGTGAAGGTTACTGCTAGACTTCAGACTGCTCCAAACCACATCAATATCTTCATTATTGCTCACTTGTGAGGTTGTCTGTAAATGGACATGGTTTGTATTAGCTCGTATGCTAACCCACTGAGCATTCTTGTAAGGCCGCATGTCATTAGTTCCACCAGGATAGAGTCGTGATCAGAGAGTCCATGCATTAAACACGTACGGAGCACCTTACTTGGAATGTTGGTGTTTTGGGTGGGCTCCTCAACTAATGTGTTCAACCATTGTCATCTAAAAATTTCTTAATTGGTAATGAAGATGGGTGTGTGAGGCATTTGTTTTCAACGTTGTGGATTTCCAGTCCCAGCTTTAGTTAAAGTCACCGCCAATAATGAAAGTAGCATCGATGATTGATGCTTCTCGATATACTCAGATTCGTCAAACTAGGGAAGACTGTGTCCGTCGCTAGTTTTTGGATTGTAAATGAGCAGAAGTAGAGTTGTTTTAGAACCCGCCAGATTAATCTTAGCCCAATGATCTCACAATCAGTCTGTAGCTCCGGTACATCTGTACTAAGTAGAGTGCCTCTGATGGCTAAAAGTATGCCGCCGCTAGGGCGTCAAATCATTTTGCCATAATTTGGAGTTGGAAGGAAATGTCTGGTTGTCAGTTAGATACAAAAAATGTAGATCCAACCAGGTTTCTGTTTCCATGATAAGATCAGGCTTGGTACATTCTATGGTGTTCTCAATTATATCCTGCTTTTTCTTAATTTACTAGCAATTGATGTTGAGGATACAAATTGGTGGATGAGCTGTCGTCTTTGACTTCTTTGAATATGCCGTTTTATGATCAGGAGTGGAGGAATGCTGAGGTTTTATGTAACAGCTCAAGTATGGGCTTGGCAGACTTGTAGAATTAATTGACAGTATACTAGTAAAGATGGAGTGGAGATCAAAACAAATGGTGTAATTTGGGTTGATACAGACAATGCAGTCCCACCTGATAGCACTTTCTTCACTCAGAATAATGTAGGTGCCTGTGTGAACGTCCTGACAATCGATGTGATACCACTGATCACACGTGTTACAAACTACCGCTCGGTGATGCATGGGTAAATGGTGCTGTCATAATGAGCCAGACATGGGTTGAGCTTGATACCATTTAAATTAGCTAGGAGAATTTTGATGTAGCTTAGAAGACCCCTTTGTTTATACTGTTTATCAATATGAAACCTGAGATGGTTGCCAGAAGTTTCATGTATTGGCAATAGTCAGTGCCAGCCCATTTGCAGACCAGTAATGGTGTGTTTATACTGATACCTTAATATCCTGTGGTAGGATGTTCTTCAAAAGAGCAGCAAAGATCATCAAATATAGAAGGAGCGCATCATATTCTCATCAATATAATTAAATTTGTACAATTTTAAAGTGGCCGCCGAAGACGGCTGATTCAAAACCGGAAGTGCATGAAACAATCTGGAGATTGTGTTGAAGGACGTCAGGACCGGGATTTTAACAATAATTGCTACTCGCAACCTGAAGCTGATACTTTCTTTTATACTTCTGCGTGTTTCCAGTATCAGTGTAGAAGCAATACCTAGAAAAGTAAGGAAAAAATCGGAAGAAGAAAGACATCTGCACTATAGCGCATGCGTACCCCACGATGTCTGTCGTGGATCCTATTTGGATATACTGATCTGAACCTTTTATGCAATAACCTAAGATTTGATAATACATTTAAGAGGAAATTGTACAAGTTTGAAGTTGTAACATCGTAAGAAACAAATATTATGTTATAAAATCATGTTTTCTGGCGGCCATTTTGAATTTGGGCGGCCATATTAGCTTTATACTGATTTTATACATGACAAATTTGTATCTTAATACTAGATGACATACTCAAGTACTAAATTACAAAGTTCTGACCTCTTCAGAAGTAAAGTAATCAGGCTAACAATGGATTCCAGAAATCCCCAGTTTCGTTTCAATTTTTCAACGTTTTACCCCAAAAATAAGGGAAAACACCCCCAGGAGATTTTAGTAGATCCGGGTATTAAACTCGACACAATATATAGATTGCACACACCAAAATCATTTCTGTAGGTTTAATTCCTTTATTTAATTCTGCTGGTTCCATTATCAGTGTAGAAGCAATTAACTCGAAAAGTAATGAAAAACTCGGAAGAAGATAGACATCTGCACTTTAGCGCATGAGTACCCCACGATGTCTGTCGTGGATCCTATTTGGATATACTGATCTGAACCTTTTATGCAATAACCTAAGATTTGATAATACATTTAAGAGGAAATTGTACAAGTTTGAAGTTGTAACATCGTAAGAAACAAATATTATGTTATAAAATCATGTTTTCTGGCGGCCATTTTGAATTTGGGCGGCCATATTAGCTTTATACTGATTTTATACATGACAAATTTGTATCTTAATACTAGATGACATACTCAAGTACTAAATTACAAAGTTCTGACCTCTTCAGAAGTAAAGTAATCAGGCTAACAATGGATTCCAGAAATCCCCAGTTTCGTTTCAATTTTTCAACGTTTTACCCCAAAAATAAGGGAAAACACCCCCAGGAGATTTTAGTAGATCCGGGTATTAAACTCGACACAATATATAGATTGCACACACCAAAATCATTTCTGTAGGTTTAATTCCTTTATTTAATTCTGCTGGTTCCAGTATCAGTGTAGAAGCAATAAACTCGAAAAGTAATGAAAAACTCGGAAGAAGGTAGACATCTGCACTTTAGCGCATGAGTACCCTATGAAGTATGTAGTGGATCATATTCTGATAAACTGCTCTGTTCTTTTTATGCAATTACCTAAGAGTTGTTAATACATTTAAGAGGAAATTATACAAGTTAGAAGTGACATCGTAAATAAAAAATATTATGCTATAAAATCATGTTTTTTGGCGGCCATTTTGAATTTGGGCGGCCATATTGGATTTATACTGATTTTATATATGACAAATCTATACCTTAATACTAGATAACATACTCAAGTACTTAATTACAAAGTTCTGACCTCCGTAGAAGTAATTGGGCTATTAATGGATTCCAGAAATCCCCAGTTTCGTTTCAATTGTTCAACGTTTTAACCCAAAAATAAGAAAAACGCACCAGGAGATTTTAGTAGATTCCGGGTAGTGAAGTCGACACAATTTATAGATTGCACACACCAAAAATCATTTCTGTAGGAGTTAATTCCTTTATTTGCCATTTTTGGCCATAAATACCCTTTACTAAAACCCTTCCATTCAGTTACATTAGCTGATCGCTTAAAGAGGTCGATAATGGCTAAACATTTTTTACCTCAGTTATAACACATCTTTAGCGTTTTGCCGAGGTTCGGCATATATTTCCTTTCGCATTGCTTGATTTTCATTCGGAAAGGGGTCGTAAAAACGAAGTGTTGAGGTTATAATAATATTATAAGAAAATTATGTACCACAGTAAATACGATCTGCTCTAAATCGTAGTTCGCGTATGTATTTTCTCAGGTATTGTTCGACCGTATAATCGATAAATTTAATTCAATAATCGAGATTATAAATGTGCTTTAACTGTGATTAGCAGTAACCCTTCTATTAGTAAGTAAATTATGATCTTACTAGTGAGTTACATTTGTATGATCACATGCTACCAGTTGTTTCGTGGCTTTCCTTTTGCATTTACATTACGACACTGTTTTGATTTTAGATATTAATTTAATATTTTGATTTATTTAAAATGGTGTTTTACAGTGGTACTTTAAATTGTTGATATTGTTTTTCGATAAGATGGTATTTTACATGCAGTTATTGTAAAATTGTCAGTTCTTTTAAGCAAATCACATCTCTAGAACAGTCCCGTAATTTAAAAGAATGGTCATGGTATATTGTGAGATTTGGACTATCATGGTTTCCTGAGCAGACGATTTTCCTGTGAAATCATTTAAAGGCTGAACTATTTTTTCTGGATAGTAGATTTTTCGATAAAAGAACTGCTTAATCTGAAGAAGGGTTTCTGAGCGGATGATGTTCCTATGAAGTGATTTCTAAAGTCTCTGAGTAGCAGTACTTCGCAGCACATATGGAAGAAAGTCGCAAAGTTTTTGGATGATTCAACATATCTTCAAATGCATTTGCAGAGGGATGCGTTAGATTTATTCATGTGAAAAAAACAGCAATTCTGGAACATATTCCAACAGGAAAGGATGCTTTACATTTAGAGCCTCGTCTCCTCAAAACACAGTTACCCACGAGCCAGATATTCCCATCTGCACGTGCAACCAGTTAAAGATTATTGTAATGTTAAATTTGTAACTTTGACTTACTTTGGTTCTTTTCCATAATCATCTTCAGACACTGTTTCATAAGTTGATGTGTTGCAGAGTGGAAAACATTTGTTGACAATGACTTGCTTATGAGTGACTCTCAGGAACAAAGAGTTCTGAAGGTCGCCATCATTTACGATAAACTGTAGCATAGCCTCTCCGCAAGCACGAACTCTCAGTTCTAAAACATGTTCTTGGTGCAATTCTAATGTATGCGGTGTTACAGTTCCTGACGCAGGGTTAAATCTGGTAGAAGCTTTTCCCTCTGAATAAAAAATATATTAAACATATTCAATTTAATCAGTGAATTTTAATTCACCCCTACAATATTCCAGATAAACAATTCTAGAATTCAATTACAATATTAACATGTCAGTATTTAGCAAATAATATCCAAATGCGCAAAGATTTTGGAAAGCGTTATAAATATTAATGGATGCTGATTCATAGCAAAGGTCATGACAGGTGACATACATTCAGAACAATGTAAGAACAACATAAGCATATTTATAAACAGTGAAGTTAATTCAAAGTGTTAATTATTTTTAATGGTTTCTGTACAGTACGAAGGTCAAAACGTCTGGAAAATTCTTAAGCGTTGTTCAAGCTTTATTTTAACGTACTTTCCGATTAAAGTCATTTTACTATTAAAAGCTGCAGAGACCACGAGACACCAAGGTCTGGTCAGTTTTATTTGCCTTATGACTGCACATTTCAGTTGCCGTTGAAAAATAATATTTCCAAAAACGATATACATACTAATATATAAATATAAAACTTAAGGCTAGAATCAACAAAATAAGTGAAATTTGCAAAAATCGATTGAAATTGCTGGTTTTACGGCACCGCTACACTATATGTTAATATTGGATTTTCAACGCTTTATTATTTGGTAGCGTATTATTTCAAATCTACAGATACACGCGACAGGAATTTATAATGGGCCCTTTTTATATGACTACTGGTATATGTTCCAAAATATGTTATTTTCATACAGTTTGATGAACTTGCACGAAATGGCCAGTACTGTAGATTATTATTTTATTATTTATATTTATTATTATTATAAAGCAGGTCAGCAATAACATCGGCACTTAAAGT
>JAUMHA010422461.1:0-10271 GCA_032359765.1 Saxidomus gigantea
AAATTTTGCGACCGTTATCTACGCTCTAGATAAGCCGGACGTAGGCCTACGACCGCTTTATGCACTCGGCCACTGTGCTGTAAATTGCAAAATGCACCTGATGGATTTGTTACTGAAGAGTTTAATAGGGATAGGATAGTGGAATAAGTAAAAAAAACGTTAAACTTCGCCCACAAACTGGTTTAAGGGGTATCTGTCTTGTCCATGACAATGAATAATATTGATAGTGTGCACATTTTCTATGGGACCAACGAGTGATATATTTGCAACATCCTCCATACTCGCCAGACCTGATTCACAGTGACTTCGTTCTCTTTCCTGTACCGACAAAGATGCTTGCTGGGCGTAACTACAACTCCAGAGGCGCTCTTTGCAGGGTCTGCATAGTAAACTAGGGGCGATAACTCTGCATCTTTAAGGTCATGCATATCAAAAAGTAGTTGAAGCCAAATGCAGGTAGTCAGCTTCTCAAGCGCTACAGGTATTCAAAGCCTATAGCAGCAAAAGGATACAGTCAAATTATGTAGAGCGTTCAATAGGTGTAACATCCTCTTGTACTCAAGACTTAATTACTTGCAGCAATTCAGTGTCCATGCTGTATAGCACAAACTCAGTTGTCCTTGTTTGAAAAACAAAGAAAAACGTACATTGCCAGCATTTCCTCATCATTGCTACTAATGTCTTATATCTTTTGGAAAACTTGTGATGTAATTTAACAGTCACGGGATGATTTTTGTGATATTTCTTAAAAACAAGCAAAAGAACACTTAAAGTTTTCTTAACAGTTATCTGGGAAATCGGTTAAAATTAGAGATTTTCTCTGAGTTACTTCATAGTACAATTTGAAATGGATATCATAAAATATGTCATACAAGTTGTTTTATTTTGCACAGACAGTTTGATCGTTTATATCAACAAATAGTTTAAAGTCGTGACAACTTTGTTTCAGATAATAGCCGCATACTATAATTTAACGCTTCTTCTGTGTAGTAGGATGTGACAGTGTATATCCTGAGACACCAACATTCGGAAGTAACTGTCAGTACCGATGTCACTGTGCAAATGATAGAAAATGCAGCTCATCACTGCCATTGGCAGGATGTATCAACGATAAATGTGCTCATGGATGGATGGGCCCGTTTTGTCAATACAGTAAGCTTTTATTACATTGTTTTAACCTCGTAGACTTAATTTTCCTATGCGCATGATAACGATAATGCTACGATTATTCTACTGCAAAGCATCAAGTCCTGCTAGTCGTCTACATTTTATGAAAGAAAGTAATCAGCTGATGTTCTGTTTGTTTGGAAACCCTTTTTACTACAGGGAACATTGCGACAAGCTATGTTCAAGCATTACAACAAGGAGAAAATGACGACCATAAGCCGGAACTAGCAGTTGATGGTAATTCACAGACTTGCAGTGAAACACACATTGGTGGATATTTTGGACAGCAGTCATGGAAAGTTGAGCTTGACAGAGCGTATAGAATTGTTGGAATGAAGATATATGTTAAAGAAAACGATCTTGGTATTTGTTTCCTATAATGACTAAAATCAAAAGTCACAGCTAACTTTAAAGACAGCACGGTTCTGCTAGCAAACATATTACTTATCATTACAATGCAAACACAATGCCAATAGCAATATACGTGAGAATATCTGTAGTGTAATAAAAAATTAAAAATATTTGTCATACAAATTGCAATACATAACTTTCAGTCACCTAGTTGTGTTGAAACTGCAACCAGCTGTTCAATACATTTCAAGAAGGAGAAGGTCTTTGTCAAGGCGGAATGTGTCAACTTGAAGATGCATTCTTAATGAATAGAACACAAATTCTACGGTCATTTTCTTTCTTTACAGCTAAAATCAAAGTTCGTATAACTACATTGTACGCCGTTTACAAACTGTTAAATGATTTTTTTTAAATGAACATTGATTTATATCTAAGTACATAGTTTAATGAAAGGTATTTGATATAGCCTTTTCTCTATGATATTAATATTTATATTCCATTTCAGGCACTTTTCGTAATTTTCGGATTGAAACAGGACCGTCAATTACAAGTTTTCCTAACGCTTGTTACGAGCATCCACATGCTCCAGCAACGACGGTCATGGAAATAACGTGCATCAAGCCCGTCGTAACACAACATATAAGGATAATTCTAAATGCTGATAATGTTCCACTCAGGTTGTGTGAAGTAGAAATATACGGCGGAAGGGAAGTATCATTTAATAAGCAAACAGTGCAGTCCAGCACATACGCTAAGTGGTTGCCGGGGAAAGCAGTCGACGGTCGGTATCCAAACGCAAATGATGCGAACAACGCTGAACAGCACATGTGTTCAAGAACAATCGGGATTGAAAACAATCCTTGGCTGATGGTCGATTTGCAAACTATGTTTGTTCTTTACGATGTCAGTTTTTTCGGTCGCAGGTTGACTGCAGGTATCAACTTGTATATTTTCAAAGTAAACTCAAATTTATACAAGTTTATTACTTTTAAATTTGTTTTTTAAAATCTTAAAATTTCGATCTATCATACTTTATCATTAAAACAACAGTTTTTAGATAGATAAACATCATTTTCAAAAGTATTGCTTGTATATACATGATTGAACATGTTGTTTTGAATATTTGCAATATAAATGCCAAGCAACTTCAGATTATTGTTTTCATTTGGCATACTTGAGTAGAGATTTAAATATCCTATGTGAGCAATATCTTTCCATTTATAGGTCAACATTGATATTTCACTTTTGCTTTTAGTTTTATAATCTCACATAGTAGTATATTTGATAAACATTTTTACAGGGGAGTCATCAGGATTCTACTTCTCTATTGGCAATACTTCAACAGGAACTGTTGACATATTTCATGATGATCCCGATGATAATGATGATCCTTCCCGTTATCAGCCTCTGAAGACTGCACTGACTACTCCATATATGACTAAAGTTGTGAAAGTTCACATGCATTCTTATAGCGGAACTGCCACCTTATCAGTCTGTGAAATGCATATCTTTGCAGGTATATTTATTTATTTGAGATCACATTGAAGAACAGTCATATCTCCTGCAATAAAAAGGCATAATCTCAATTGCTTTGATTTTGAATTGACTTGGCTCGAACGTACCAAGTTTTCCTTAGATATTAGAAATAATCTCATTTAGGTTTCATGTGACAGGTTTACATCATATCAAAGCAGACATTGCAAAACGCTTGAAACATCGATATCTTAAAAGTGGGTATCTTGTATATTAGGTCCCGTTTTGGCATCTAAGCCGAAGCACGAAACTCGTCATTGGTAACTTACTGTCTCATTTTTCCAAGGGTGATATGTTGATGAGCGTTTCCATGAAAAAGGAGAGATTTATTTGCAACCAAACTAAAATCTTGTCGTATCAGCTTAAAACTTGAACGATTAATCGCGAATCGCAAACTAAGCAGCATAAGTTCTAAAGAAGAAAAATAATATATACGACTTCTTTGCTGTGTCTTCCAAAATTAAGATAATGTTCGGAAATGACAATGTCCTAATACTACCCAAGATCAGTATATATTTGAAAGTTTTATTACTATGTTTTCATACAGTTAATCACTTACATCTTTAAACTCTGTGAAATGTTTGGAGCGAATATCTTTTATATTTTCTTTCGATCAGTATGGTGTTTGCCACTTTCTTCTAGGATATGGAAAAGAATAAACATTTAACAATCTAAAACTGCATAAAAATAAGTATTTAAAGATCACGTCGTACAACAAAATAAAACAAAATTGAAATGATTCAATGACTTTGGAAGAAACACTACTTAACTGTCCAATTTTGAAAATATTTTAGAATGCCCTCGCAATAGATGTGGTCTTGACTGCGAAATTATTTGTTACTGCAGAGAGGAGGTAACTGGGCCGATGAAGATAGAAGGAATCTGTCCAACTGGTTGTTCTGAAAGATGGACAGGGCAGCATAAAAGATGTGATACTAGTACGATTTGTCTTAATCCTATTTGAAGTCACGTGTTTCAATCATTGCACTGTTATAACTGTTTTTATTGTTTATGTTGTTTTTAATGATGGACGGTTCCAGTGTTTACAATTATATTAAAATAGTCCGCTAGATTATCCGATGGACACACTAGGGCATCACGTGTTTAGTAGTAGACCTGTTTTGCACAAAAGAACACGTGGGTTTGTGATACTGTATGTGAGCATTTGACCTAGCCATGAAAAGTCAATAACCCCTGAACAATTGGTTTAGGTAGGCTTTGAAATGTGTCTCAAAGAAATTGAACGGCTTTATGAAAAATTTAAGCTAGAGCGTTAAATGAATGTTGTTTTGAAATGAATTACAATGTAATATTTTTAAATGAGTCAAAGAGAGAACCGCTTAGTCCGTTTGTATTATTATGTCCTAAATAGTATATTTATATCTCTGAAACCTGATGAATTGATTTAAAACCTTCATGTTGTAAACTTGTATACTACCTGCATAATGCAAGTGACTAGTGATACAGGTTCAACTATGTTTCAGTATAATCAACTAAGAATGTTTAGGATGATACACTCATTCTATTCCAGAGTGCAATGAAATGCGGTGGGGAGAAGAATGCCAAAACACGTGTGGTAGCTGCATGGAACTCCTATGTGACATTGTCACAGGACATTGCGATTATGGTTGCGCAGGGCCTTTGATCCCGCCTCTTTGTGTTGAAGGATGTAGGACTGGAACGTTTGGAAGAAACTGTGAGAAAAGTTGTGGAAAATGTGTAAATGCTACAGCTTGTGATGTAACTACTGGCAATTGTCTGCACGGCTGTGATACAGGGTGGCAAGGTCCTCTCTGTGATATTGGTTTGTATTCTTAATATTAAGTCTCTTGAATATTTCATCTAGGTTTATTAAGTAGGTAAATGTAATCAAAATGTAAATGTTTTCATTGTATTAGTGGACCCAGCTTTTTTAGATAGATACAACTTTCTGAAACTGTTATGGCTGTACTTAGAATTGATATTTACATTTAAGCCTGCAAAGAAGGAAAATACGGTAAAGGGTGTGAGGGAACTTGTGGAAAGTGCATATATGGAACGACGTGTAACCCCCACACTGGTCATTGCGACAAAGGATGTCACCCAGCATTTTACGGAGATCTATGCAATAAAGGTCTAACATGTTATAATATTGTCATTTTATATTTACCATTAATGAACTTTTAACATACATTTAATGTTAAATCTCAAGCCATGAATGAAGCTAAACCGCATTGGTTAGTGAAGTTATATGAACAGCACAGTTAATCATTTGTTATAATATAACTGTTTATTTTGTATCACATTAGTGCCCACAATAGTTTGATATGTGACTCAGACTTCGGTAAAACTTAGTATTTAAATGTAACGCTTTGTTTCCTAAAATTTGTTTTACCATTGGCCATTTTAATTAAACCTTATTCCCTTGAGAATCGGAGACTTAAGCAATTATCAGTCTATTGATATCTGTGTCGACGTTATAAAACCATTTATACATGTATATGAGTGGATACAGGTTGCTTAAATATTGTGTCATATGTTTTTTTCTATAAAAGTTTGTTTTACTCAGTTCTTTGAAATTTGATAGAAGTTGAGAAACGTGTAGCATACGAAAAACATAATTGATATTCAAACGTAAGTAGATGTTATATAAATCACTTTAGAAAAAAACGACTGTAACAGCATGAATATGTAACGTATATTTAAACTCGTTTTCATTACAGATGCTAACATTTTGCGTCCGATAAAAAATGAATCCAAAATAATATTGTCATCAAATTATATGAACTCGGAAGCTGAAAGATCATTGGACGGATCTTTTTATGCCGATCCTGTCCCGTGTCGATGCTGTGCTGGAACAATCAATGGAACGGAGTCGTTTTGGAGAATAGATATGCAAAGCAAATACCCTATAGAAAAGATAATTATCTACGGTAGAAAAATGGTCTCTATCAAGCTACTGATATATTTAATTCTTCTTTTTTTCACATTGAAGAATTAGTCACAGTATCTGTTATGTCTAAAGGCTTGCTAAAGCTAAATAGCATCCTTAAAATTGATTTATTATGTGTATAAAACAAACTGTATCTACATTTATTCCATTAATGCACTTAGCTTCAATTTATGCACACATATTTTTAATCCAGTCACAGTTCGCCCTACCATACTTTAAAAGGGACTTTTTGATAATTCACATGTCTTGCTATACTAACCAAATCGAATCTAAAATCTTTGGATTTCATCCGGTCTTAATAAATTGCATTATTCCAGAGTTGTATACGAATCTTGCTTTAACTCTACGCTCTAGTATATTAATGTAATTAAAGCTACGTCTGTAATAATGTTCCTTGTTGTCATTTTCAGGTATGGTAGGTTATATGCCAAACAACGCTTACAGGAAATATCTTTTGAAATGAGCTATTTACATATAAGGTAGAGAAACATTTTAAGTGCCCTTTTATAAAATGTCGATTTCGAAAGACATAGCTTTAATGAGAATACTGCTATAATAGAATTTGACTGATACATTGTTACAATAATATTACATCACATTGGCCATTCTATACTCTTTAGAACACCTTTCATGGTGGATTCGATTTGATTCTGAGAAACAACACTGATGAAGATGGAATGACAATCTATGACAACTGTCACAGCGTAACGCAAAATAATACCTGCGAAATTGAACTCAAAAACCAGCTTGCAGGGTCTGTTGAAATCAGAAACCCTGGAAGACTGACTGTGTGTGAAGTCAGAATAGTAGAAGGAGGTAAGACATATCAAAATAGAATAAACAAACAATCAAAGTTTGCTTATCGAGACACTAATCAAAACAGAACGTGGTTTAATGTCAATCGCTGATTTCATTTACCTCTCTTCATTATTTATATGCATTGAGTTACAGAGATTTGTTCATACAAAAGAAACCCATATTATAACAAATTCAAATAAAATGACGACACAAAATTTCGTTAAGATCACTAAATATCTATTAATGCCTTAGATCGTTTTATTACTGTTATTATTTATTTTGGCATGTAAAAGACATGACATAATACAACGTAAAAAAATACAATTAATAAAATGATAAACGAATAGCACGTTGATGCAGACTAAGAACTCGTTTAAAAGTACAAAACCAATTTACAAAACAAATTTTGAATTAAATTTAAAGTGGAATTATGCACATTTTTTTTCAAGTAAAAATCCAGCTGAAATAGGAATATGTAAAAAGGGTAGTGGAAATAATAGCTTTTAACCCAATACACCAAATTCTTCCTGCTACCAGTACGAAATAATAACTTTCCAAATATTACTTTTCCTATTTTGACTGGGAGAGTCAATTAAAAACAAAACAACTGCATGTTGCTTCCGTTCAAACTGCCGAAAGCTCTACCAGCAACAACAATAACACAAGGGAGATCACTGCGAAAAAAAAGAACTATTATTTAATTAGTCCATTTTTTTTATATTTCTAAAGCACCAACTTCAAATACTACAAATTAATGCACAGCAACCAAAAATTGCTTTTATAGAACTGTCACCAAAATACACTATGTGCAGTAAAAATGTCACTTTAACAAAATGGAACCTGCTCACAAATACAGGATAACACAAAATATGGAATGTAAATTCCTTAAGTCGATTGAGGTCTTTTTGTGAAAGTTATGCTGCATGGCCCAGTGAGGTACAACATTAATATTTTAAAGTATGGATTGCACATAATAATGATATAGTATTACAAAAATATCATAGATGGTAATTAACATGGTTCAGTTATACATATAAACTCATGGCAGCTTATTTGCAAAATTTCTCTTAACCTCTACTTTAATTGATCTAGCTCAGTAATGAGGTTATTCTCTGACGGTAACTTATTCCGTAGAGAACAACTTTTTGCCAAAGCCAGCTATAAAAGATGCACAAAACGAGAAGGAATAGTAGCTAATCCAGTTACTTTTTCAAGTTTCACTACCTTATTTTCTTAAACAATAAAAAAAGAGATCACCTTCTTTAAAATAAAAGTTTGAGAAAAATTAATTTCCATATTTTTCCTAGTCTTTTTTGTAAATTTATTAAAAAGCTCTGATGCAACAGTGTTGAAAAATGAATTATAATGATTAGCAACACTGAGTTTATCAAAGTGATGTCACCATTAATTTTCAAGTTTTGATCTTCTTTGATACCATACCTAAATCTCTGAGATTTTGAATCTTGCACATTTTCAATACAATTTAAGCTTACTTTTTAATCATAACTTTTTATAAAACAAAAGCAATTTTTATATTGCTTCTAAAGTGCTAATTAAGCTCAATTTTGATTCATTTTTAAAACTACAGTGTAGTCATCTATGGCACTATTCCAAATCAAATCGGTCAATGCAGAACTCTGGTAGTCATTGTGAAAGAAGTGAAAAACTTAAACATTCTTCTCCTTAGAAACTGCTGGGCAATTACTTTCATAAACTGAAAGGTAAATTAGTTAGCCTCTTAAAAACTTCGTAATATGTCGCATAGTTTGAGTAACAATGGCCATCATATAAATTCTTTTTTGAGTGGCTGAACCTTGTTTGTATCTTATCACTTGAAGTGTGTCAGGTTGGAAGCTTCGGAGATGAATGTAAACAGAGATGTCGCTGTGCTGATAAAGGGCCGTGTGATCGAAAGACTGGGGCATGCATGGCACCGATCTGTGAGATAGGATTTATCGGACTTGCTTGTGATCAAGGTTCTATATTAATTGTTTCTGTACTTGACACATGTATTTATTTGTATCAAGTTTGATAAAGAACTTGAGAACACTGATGAACGTTAAGTAAATGTGATTTCATGGTGTCCTCCGGTCGTCTGTATACCTTTTTTACTGTGCTTGTAGTAACAGTGCAGAAAACAAAGTCCCCAAACACTATTTGTCCTGTTTCATATTCCAGTCATGAAAGATATTCCTTGAGAATTTTAGAGGCTGTGTTTATAGTGTTAAATCTATGTTCCTGGGAGCAAGCAGCTTTGTAAACACTTAAGACGACGCACCTTTCGTCCAACTCTAATAAGCATTGCGAGAACGTTTGTGCAATGATTCTTCGTCAATTTTATATGGATGTACGTTAAAAATTGTTCTAGAGCAATGTTCATTAATCTTACCACACTAAAAAACTTTAAAGTGCAGTTTTGGCAATATTTCGTGAAGTCGCGTTGTCCAACCATTACAATTCGTGGAAATATTACCATAGATCTAAAACCTTTTCAAAGAATGTGTAGACTTTCTTCAGAAACATGTCAAAACTAAGGAAGTTAGAACTAATGTGTACAGGTCTCGAAAGTGACCTAACGGTTTCGATTTGCGTTTATGAATTTATACTGGCGACGCCATAATTATATAACTTGCTAAAACTTAATGGATATATATCTGAAATATTTGGTAATTTTCAATTGACTTTTCTTCCAATTTTCAAACTTGATACTAATTTTAGTTTATAAGAATAAATTACAATTGTATACGACATATTTTGCTATTCTAACCATTTCATAGTATTTAAGGAGAAACATTAGATATCTTCTTTTTTAGCAGCGTTCAGCTCTTGTTCACTGGATAGAATGGACTTCTGGCTGTGTGTGACCAGTCTTTCACTGGCTGTAATGTCTGGTCTTCAGCGACACTTTTATTGAAAAGAAGAAGAATATGCCTTACTAAGGGCAAAGTTATTAACAGTTTTTACATTATGTAAACAGTGATGTATAGGCTTACGTACTTTCAAAATTATCCATTCTTTCTGCTTAAAGTATCTGCAAATGTCGAAAGAGTTTGAACGATTTTTGATAAATCTAAATATGAATGAATCTAAAATGTCAAAAGTTATCGACACATTCAACATGGATCACGATAAAGAGATTTCTCCAAAACTGTTTCTGCAATTTTTTTTCAGTTCTTGGTTGTTAAACTTGCTATATACATGTAGCCCTTCATAGTAATTAAACTTACATTTTACTGATTTTTATTTCTTGTTATAAAATTATAATACTTTCCTCTATCCACGAAGAAAATGACCCTACTGTATACATTTTTGTATATTCAAGCGCTTTTATCTCGACATGCTCGCGGTATGTCGTTTTATATCGAATCACAAGATATTTCATTTTTAATGAGTGATTGATATGTAGATTTTTTATTTCATTTTATATATAAAAAGTTAACGTATCGTATGTTATTTTCCTGAATATTGAATTCTAAGGCCTAATTCAAAG